>VYZM01015871.1:123985-146691 GCA_013398915.1 Dromas ardeola
AAAAAAAGGGGGAGAAAAAGGGTTTGAGTCTAGTTGTGAATCTGCTTTGTTTTTTGCTGGTCTTACTGACATCTGTGGGAGCTCTACTTTAGCCTTAAAAACAGTAAGACAGTGGGATTAAGAAATAAATACAGTATTTGGCATTTTAATTATTGGTGGGAAGTTATGAGATGGACATAAGGCATTAAGAAGTGAAAGCTGAATTCAGGATGTACTCCTCATTGTTTATGTCAGAGTTGCACTGGTCTGACAGCAAAATATGAACGTTGACACTATTTCTACATTTTTAAAGAAACATATTAAGTGTTCTTTTTAGCTGATTAAATTGGTTTCCTTTCAGATGTACAGCCTGTGAGCTAAAAGTCTGTATTTACATTATAGAATTGCCATCCGTAGACATTCAAAATGCGTGAATCAGAACATTAAAATAATGACATTTCAAAATACACCAAAATCCTGAATTTTTTTTTTCTTCCTGGATTTTGAGCTTGAAAATGCCATGTTTTCTGTCTTTTCTTTGTAACCACAAGAGATAAACAACTTTTTTTTTTCTTTTTTAATGCAATTGAGCAGCTTTGGGAGTAGAAGTCTTGCTGTATAGTGTCTAGTCCTAGCAGATATGAATGAAATAGCTGTGAATATGAAATATCCTAAGACCTGCAATAGGAAAATGCAAGCTGACAGCTGGAGGGTTGATGTATAGGCAGCGTAAAAAGAATGCTGGAGTCTAAAGCCTTACTCTCAGGGCTGTGCCTGGGAGGCTGATGTGGGGTTTGACAGCTGGGCTTCTCCAGCCATCTCCAGGCAAGGTTCGGGATACCAAGCTCGCAAAGACACAGCGCTGATTGCTCCGTTAGTGGCCATGACCCCAGCACGCTGCCTAGCCATTCTCCTACAAGCTTCTCCTAAAAGTTCATATTTCACCCTGGAAAATTGCGTCTACAGTATTAATCAAGGATGAGGATTCGTATCCTGAATGTTGGGTTTTTCTCAGCCTATGTGGTCAGGAGGAACCCATGGTTTACATTTCGCTGTGGATGGACACTTCTGGAGAGATTAACTGCATTTAAGCACAAACTTATGGGAGAGACGCATCCGGAGAGTGTTTCACCCCATCCTGAGAAAAGTGTTTTGAATTCTTAGAATGAGTTGCCTGATGAAGAGTCCTCTCTTTTCTCCTTCGTGTCTTTGGAGGAAGCACTGACACCTTGGTTGACCGTGACTGCTCTGGCTGTGGTGCCGCAGGCAGCTGACCAGACCTGGGGAGGGAAGGAACTGCTTTTACCCCCAAATTCTCCTACTTTCACCTAGCTTAAACTAAAGCTTGTCCCGCTCTTCTCTAGTTTTTGGAATTCCAAGATTAACACATGGTGCTGTCACTGGGAGGTTGTGCCTTTTGGAACTGGCTTGAGAAAAACCTCCCATTTTTGTTGAATTGCTCCTGTTAGTTTCCAGAAAGCCAGTAATGCAAAGACTTTTGTAGAAAGCTGGCAGTGTGCACCTAGAAATCAATCTGACATCGATTTACTTTGCTAAACAACGTTCACGCTTTATTCTTTTTTGCTTGGTGGGCATTATGTTTGGGTTATTTCAAGACAGTTATAACAATCCCATTATATGATCCTGTCAGACCCCACATATCAGCCAACGATCACATCCCAGAGCATTGAAGTGACCTGTAAGTCTGATCACAGTGCTATAAAGCGGGAGCATGCTCATACGCTGTTCCACTCAGATTGTTAATTTGGTTCAGCAATGCAACTTTTAAAGTGACTATGGAAAGGGCTGTGGTAAAATGTGTGGTTTAATGGTTGTGTTGACACTCACATGCCCAGGATGCGTCTGCGTTTTCTCTAGGACACCTGCCTAGTAGATGTGATTTTGGTAGAAATCCCTATTCTAGACATAAATAGAGGTAAATTTATATTTTTTAGTTGTGAAGGAGACTAAAAATATATAGTTTTGAGGAACTGCTTTATTTTGAGTATGCACTGTATCTTACTAAAGAAATCGTACTACCAAAGACAGGCCTAGAAGAAGGTTTGGTATAAATACTCAGCAAAAGTCTGCCAAAGAGGGTAGTTTACTGATGCCAGTTAGCAACACTGATGTTGACTTCATTTCTGTGGTGCAATTCTGAACATGAAAGCACCAGCCTGGCAATACTGGCATTTTGATTCCTCTTGATTCAGTGATCGACTTCTTGTGCCCCTAGGTGGACCGCTGAACAAGGACCACACATTTTTGTCTAGGTCATTTTTAAAGAGAGTAACAACGTGCCGCACGCCATGGGAGGAACGTGCCTGTGATTGGGGTGTACAAAAAGACTTCACACTGGCCGTGCAGCACTGCCCAGTTATGAGACAGATTTATTCAGATTTCTGCCTTTATTTGTCTGTCCCTTATGCCTGTCACTTAAATACACCCACTTCCTGAAGGAATGCATCAACAGATTGAAAGCTCACAGCACCCTACGTAACAGTCTCTGTCAGAAAGTACCGAATATCATATTAAGTCGAAACTGATGTGAGAATATCCCTAATGTTGCATACAGGAAAATTTTGGCTAACATGTTTACCCTCCATTTTGGGAGCAGCGTCATGAGATCTATATTAATGGCAACTACCAGACTCCAGCTAGGAGTGACTGAGATTTTGTATCTTCAGCACCTGCTCCCCTTTCTTCCTACGCAGTATTTTAATTTAAAATAAGACACAGAGATCTGAAATATTTTATTAAGTAACTCACTTTGTGCATTATATAGACTAACTCGAGGAATATAGAAAGAAAATGTTAAGAAGTTGAACCCCTTAAGGGAAAATAGATTTCTCAAAGCACAAGCCCAGCATAAATCTGGATCAATGTTTTGCCAGATTTCTTTATCAGGGGCTCTGTCACAAGGTACAGAAGAAATAATGCATGTGACCTTTCAACGAGAACCTCCTGTTCACTGCACCATGCAACCTGCTGGAAAGCATTATCCGAAGACAGGCCTTTTTTTACCAGACTTCAGCACAGGCCTGCTTATGAGAACGTTATCTAAACCGCCTTTCATCTTGGTCTGGTCATAGATTTTTCTGAAACTTACTCTGCTTGAGTGTCCACTCCAGTGAATTTGAAGCAATGTCATCTGAAATGTGTGAACATTCATGCATTTAGACATTACAAACATTATTTTTCCTCCCACATAGGACTTTCTGAGCGGGCTGCCTAATGAGGTAGGGGAACTTGTGTCCCTGGAGGGGTTTGGGACCAGGCTGAGCAGGCGCCCGGAAAGCAGCATAGATGCTGCTGCTGCAGTGTAGCTGTAGCTGCAAGAAAGGGGCATGAACCACTTCAGCTTACCCCTTGAGATCCTTTGCGAACTGGTTTTCTGTGAGGCACCCTGGTGGCATCGCTTTGATGAGCTGAGAAATAGCAGCTTTCAGCAGAACCTGTCCTGGGCTCCTGGCAGCGATCCCCATGTTTGTAAGCGAGGGCAAAGGCACCTGTGCTGGCTGAAAGTCTAATTATGTTCCACCCTAGACTGATTTGCAGGAGAGTTCAAACTACGAAACTCATAATTCTTTTCGACAATACCATCTGCCATGGATGTACCATATAATCAGGAAGAATTTACCTAGGACTCGGTCATTTCTGTAGTTGTAATTAAAAGTTGCTATTTTATTCATATAGCAGCACTTTTATTTACTGCAGGCAAATACATATGACTTCTTAAATAATTGGCGTAGAGAGAGATTGTATTTTTTGAGACAGCACTGAAGAACCTCCTAAATTATGTCGAGATTGATTAGCTGACTCTCATTTAGGAGGAGATCGAATAGATATTAACTTAAATGGAAATGTATGTTTGATGAAATGGTCACTGTCAAAATTATAAGGGTTTTTACATTCCTCTGGTTTTAGTATATAGATTACCCAATACAGTCAACAGGAAAGATCTGGTAAATCTTGAAGGGACTGAAAATTTATACAGCTGTTACAGAGTGAGTCTTTGCAATTTTTACTTTCATGGCATAACTTGCTAAATATTATTTTTAAAATGGGCTGATCTCTATTCTATCTTCTGCTAGCAGTGTGAGCTGAGTTATGTGCTTCTTTCCTGCTGAATACATATGTGACATGGTTTATGCATATCTCATTTTAAATTATGCTGATGTGTTGGAAACACATAACACAGAGACACCAGAAAATAACCTGTAGTTTGAATGCTTCTGTAGCCACTGGCAGGAGCACACAAACTTATTCAGGTATATTTAAAAATCCAGAATGTAGAATATATAATTTGTTCTTAGAATGATAAACCTGGCCCTTTTTTGCGTGATAAACTTAGTCCAAGTACTTATAGTATCTTTATGGGCTTGAAAGCTTTTATTGTTAATTTGCAAGTAGGCCTTTTCACATCTCCTAGCATTCTCTTTCCGCAGCTAGATGGAGACTTGCTATGAAAAGGAGGGACCGTGTCCAATCAAATGAACCAGATCAGCTGATGATCCAATTTCTCATCTCAGTAATGGGGATGCAACTTCTCTGAAGTCTTTAATAGCCTTGAGATGAAAAATTAGCTTAACAGAGCTGCCTGTGGTTTGTTTGTTTTCCTGAACGGTGCTACGCTATGCCAGACCCTCGGGATGGCTTGAAGTTAACAAGCAGTATCAATACAGTAATGATAATCGTAATAGTGATTTAAATTCACTAATTATTCCTGGTACTAGATAACTATTTTGCTGAATATGTGTGAACCAGAATGCAATCAGACAGTGCCAATTATTTTTATTCCTTCCTACCATAGCTGTGTCAATGCTAATGTAACTCCAAGCAATGGTGACTCTGAACAAGAAACAACAACGGTCAGAACATACCAGCAGGGAACATAAAACTTGGGTATGGATTAACCCTCGGTGAAAGATACTTTTCATGTTCCCACCATGCCTGCACAAGAATTTAATTCAATTCAAACAGGTCTTCAAAAGGGACCAGAGTCTGTTTCTGAGCTGGATGCTTATTGCCCAGCACCCTCATGGGCGCACCAAGGAAGCTGTGGACTGGGGAGCTTCCAGGGACACGTCTCTGCTCCCAGGTGGGAGTTACTACATGGTGTTTTGGTTATGCTAAGTATGTTTTTCCAAAGAGATAAAACTTATAGCAAAGATCTCCTACCAACTGTATTATTTCTAAGATGGGAAGCTATGCTTCCAGAGCCCTTGATGGGACCCCTGAGTGCAGAGATTTCGGGACACCAAAGAGCTCAGATGCTAATTGCAATCTGTAATCTTTCCGGTAGAAGAGCTTCTTGGGTTTGGAAACAATGGTGCCCATCTGCTTAGCTCACCAGCTTTACGCTCTCCCCTCTCACTGTCTCACGCCTCCATCTGTTTCCCCCATTTCCTGCTTGTGTGCTCTTCTGGGCTGATCATTAGACCTGCCCCAACCATCCCCACTGGGGAGAGATCCTTCGGATGTCTTTTCTCTAGCTTGGCCTCGCTTTGCAGTAGGGCAAGTTTTGGAGCCGCTTCCTGATGGCTTCCCATTCTTCTTGCTCTTGAGGGGTTTCTAAAAGTAGGGTGGACTGACAGAGTCTGCTAAAAAATCCCACGAATCCTTTGTTTCTCAACTGAAAAGGAATAAAGTAAAACTACACTGGAAAAAAAAAAACTTGCATCTTCCAATAGACTCCAAACGATGCTAACAAATAAGTAAATATTATTTACTGGTAAGCTTTACAAGTGAAGTATACGCTGTACAAAATAAAAGTGTTAAGTCAGTCAGTCCCATCCAATCCCATCCCACAGAACTTGCCTCTGCTGCTGCTCTGCATGTCTGGGTGCTTAGCAGGGCCTCCAATAATAATAAATTTGTTGTCATGGTCTCCCTATTGTCATATATAAACCCCCCAGCACTCTGCACCTGAAAATCCGTGTTGTGCGTGCACTTTGCCAGCTTGGCAAGCAGCTGGGTGTTGTTGCTGTTTTTCAATTATTTTATTTTTATTTTTTTGTGCTGGCTGTGAGCATGTAGCCTGTCATATTTCACAAAGAACTGCACCCTTTTGTATCACCAGTTATGCATTTTCTGTGCAATCATTCGTTCACATATGCATCAACCTTCTGCAAATAAAATGTGAGTGACTACACTCAAAAAAACATCAAGGGGAACTGAAGTACAAAAAAATGTGAATTTCTATCTACCGGTATTCATCCTTTTCTTTTTAAAATTTCTTTTAGCACACAAGGGAAAAAAATTACTGTTGTTTAGCTGGTTAGTAACAGCTGGTGATACTTTATTTTAGTTGTCCTATCATTAATACAGCAGATAGTCACCCTACTAACATTCATCAAAATAAATTCACGAAGTGTTCCCATCTTACATGCTTTAACTGGAATTTCATTGTAATTTAGCACAACTGACATGTTCATTTGAGCCAAAGTACTGTTAATACCTGAGTTAAACAAAATAATTCTCTTTATGCCTGAGCTCTGGGATATTATTTGCACTGGTTGCTTTAAAGTTGCACAGTCCTGAACTGAATATCCAAAAATGTTGAAGAACTTCAAAGGATCATAATGCTCAAGTAATCCAACAAGTATTAACAGTCTCTCCTCCCTAAAAAGAGAATCATTTACGTAACTAATTAATTTGCCATAGTAAATAATCCGCTGACATTTACAATAAGCATCCCTATTGGAGGTTGAAATAAATATTAAGTTGCACGTAAAACTATAAATAGTAAGAATTTTGATGCCAGGCAGTTTCAAAATACTATGGAAAATAGATGAGTGCTGGCTACGTGAAATAAATTTGTAGGTCTCGGAAACATGAGCACGCCAAGAGCACAGCAATCTCTGAAAGTAACCACGGAGCAGACCTGCCCAGCACCCTCCTCCCATGCTGGCAGGGGGAATTGGTCAGTATATCCTACGTCTGACTAAAATTAAGTGTCTAAAGTTTGTTTTTAATCGCTTTAGCTTGTCTCTCAGCTGGAGGGAGTCTCAGCATGAAGTCTCCATTTAAAGGCTGAAGCACAGTGTGTGGGGGCCAGAGTCTCCCCACCACTGCCATGGATGATATGGACAACCCCTTGTAGGAGAGAGGCAGAGATGAACAGCTGGGGGAGTGTGGGACCTTCCAGGCAGGGGTGTTGTGCAATTTTGGTTGCTCTCACACCTGCTGATCTTAGCTAGTGTATGAGGTTGCTGGCCAAAGCTGCCCATCATGCCCCCTTCCTCAGTGGAGCTTATGAACCTCTTTGACTGGTCTCATTGCACGGATGGCCTTGTTCTGTTAATGTGCTCTGGGGGCTGGAAGCAGCAGCCTCTTCGCTCAGCTTCAGGTGAGGTGGCAGGACTTGCAAAGTGATTTTTAAGTGCCAAGTATCAAAGCTGCAAGCAGAGAGTGCTCCAGAGCATGGAGGGATGCTGTGCAAAGATGGTGTCTGTAGAAGCACCATGCCTTGACCGCAAACTACTGCAGGCCCTGCGTAGGTCTGACCAGCCTGTGCTGATGTGCCTCCTGACTTGTGTGTCTCGCACTTCCAAAACACAGGCATGCGTGTCCCAACTTTCTGGAGCCCCAAGGACGAGCACCATTTCCTGTGTCTCTCAAGAAACCCCCTGGTTGCTCTTTTACCTCATCCTAATGCGTAATGACACTACGTGCTGCCTCGCTCTCCAGCTGCCACCATAAACGTATTTCTGTTTCTGGCAGAAGATGGGGACTAGGTGGGCCCAAGGCTTGACTTCCACAAACCAGTTCCTGAGCAGGCATGGACCATGGACCTGGACCAGTCTTCACAGGGGATCCACCTTGGCCAAATCTCAACTTGTCATCTTTTTCCTCACAAAAAAAATTTCCTCACAAAAATTTTTGTAAGCCTTGTTGCATATTATTTTCTTATGGTTTGTAATTATTCCTATATGTTAGTGCTGCATATAAACAGATGTAGAGATAAGTGATAAATATTTTTTTCACAGACTTTTGATGAACATTCCCTGTGATCCCTGTTCTTGGAAGACCAGCCAAAGACCAAGATTAGGACATGTAACTGGACTCTGGTCCCCCAGAGGTTTGAAGATGGAGGCCTGAGGTCCTGCAGCTCAGAATGGTTTAATTGACCCAGAATGGTTTAATTGACCCAGAATGCTGTCAATTCACAGCTAAAAAGGGGAAAGCCAGGAGTCAGGGGATGCAGGTTACTCAGTGCGATGTAACCGGAGGAGGCTACAGGGGCACCAGGAGCTAAGCAAGATGTGTAGTGAGCAGCACGTGTGAAGGGCATGTTTCTGCTGAGAAATGAAAGCTAGTGTGGAGGGTGACATTAAAATAAGTCAGACCCCTGGGAGGTGTAACACAGGTCAGAAAGGACAATGCTGTATCACAACGGGAAAGGGACAGAGAATAGTCTTGGACATACCGGTGTTTAATACAACCTGGTCAGCAGTGGTAATACAAAGTAAAAAAGGATACTGTAGAAGCAAGGGAGCTGAAGATGGATGAAAAGACTTGGAGGTATGGAGCATCATATGAATATCAAACTTAAGCAATGAGTCAATTCGGCACAAGCAGCCAAAGAGTAAGACAGAAATGTACACAGCTATTTAAAAGACTAAAGAAAGTGAATTACTCCTCGAATTTACTCTTTCAATTCATATAAGAGCAAGCAGACACATCTGATCCCTACGATACTGACAGTTTTAAACAAAATGAGCAGTTAGAGAGTATCTGAATTTGTACAATGGCTTCTAAATTAGACCCAGATACATCAATGCATTTAAGCCTGATAGTCATACTGGTAGGTATATTCTGCTTTGATACTTGGGTTTGTTACCCTAGTCTCTTCGATTAGTTGCTACTCCCGAGAATTTTTGCCCATTGGTAGTGGTCGTGCAGGTGAAGGGGATGTGGCCATTGCAAGACAGTGATTTGAGGACTGGCATCTATTGACTTTATATTCTTTTAATGAATCAGTGAAATCTCTGGCACATAAAATAAATCCTCTGAGAAATTAGGCAACTCTACTCCTTTGGGTAGGGGTGTGAAGCCAGCCATTAGATTTGGACGGGCAAATGCCTGGAGTGCTCCCCCCATCATGGGCTAAGGGGACAGCAGACTGACTCTGGCTGGCAGCGTTAGGCTGATCTTTCTGGCACGCAGAAAGATAGGTAGGGGAGACATGGGACTTGGGGTCATCTGAACTCCTACTACAGCAAGGCTGTGATTAATGAGAATATTCACAGGGTTACTGAGCAGAAAAGAGGGATCAGCACTCTCCTGCCATTGAACATACATAATTGATTACAAGAATTAGGAAATCATTTTTACTTTCTTGCTTCAGGGTTTTGTTTGGTACCTCTGGTACAGGTCCCTGCAATAATGTTTCCTGCTTGCTTTTGTAGCTATTTCATTTAAGGTTTAAATGGTGAATATGCCCATTTTTTTGTATTGCTAATTCTTTAAATGCTGTGTTGCAAGGAGCTAAGCTTTGAATGGAAGTGTTACATGGAATCCTGCTGGGTAGGACCGTTTCCATAGGTACTTTGTTAAAATGCAAAATGATGAAGGATTCCAGGCAGAAGCAGCAGCCAACGTAGTGTTAGAAAATCAGGATACTGCTTTGAAGTTTCATGTTCGACTGCACAGACGTTGGTACAGATCCTGTTACCATGAAAAGGTGTAAAATCTGCAAAAGTGCCCACTCAAGAATTGAAATCTCATCAGTATCACATATTTCTAAACGATACAAACACGTAAAAGCTCACATCCCTCTCCTTTCAGTGAAATATAGGTCCCTTTGCAAATGCCACTCCAAATTTGTTAGCGGAAAGGCTTCAGTTTCTTCTTCTTAGGATGAATATCCCAATGTTTGCCCTGACGACTGCCCGGAGTTACGGATTCTGCAAAGCCCTATTGAATGTTTAGGAGCAGATTTATTAAAGGTTTATTTTCCAAAGGTAGGGAAATACCAAAATTTGAGAGACTTCATTTAATTTCATTGTTTAACCTTGATTGAGATCCAATCTTTAAGCAAACAAGTGGAAAATGTCCTGTATATGTCCCTTCCCCCCAAAAAGAGAGTGTTCCTGCATTTGGATGAATGTTTGTTTATTCATTCATTGCGGTAACACTATGATTAAGCAGATGTTAATTACAACCTTAATGCAATTGAATTAATATAATAAATGATCATCTTTTTGTTAGATTCCAAGTAATTATTTACGCCCTCATCATACTCAGATTTTGTTTACATGGTATAAAAGCTTAAATTTCCTATTCTTTCTGGCGTAACCTGTACATTTGTCAGTGGGAGAACGTAAGTCACCTAATGTTTTGGTCTACGTGAACTTTTCAAGTGGATGAGTATTCACTTTGAAGTCATATGATCCTGACAAGAATAGTCTCTGTGAAGTCAAGGAGAAACAACGTCTAGCATCTCAGTGTCCTTAAACAAGCCGCACATTTCAGTAAATATCAGAGATTTATTGGTGAGCCAGAGGGAGATGAAGGAAAAGCTAAGGTTAAGTCTACCATTTGTAACTTTCAAATCACTAATGAGCAGCATGAAAATGTAGCCCTTTGAAGTCTCCCAGGCTGAATGGTGTGAATGTTTACTGTTGACCCCTTCTGCTGCTTCTCTTTGGAGCTGTGCCAGCGCGGCACATTTTTGCACCCATGTCCTAAAGGCAGTTTGTCCCTCAGTAGTTAAAAGGAAAACCAGCGTAGAGTGAAACCTCTTGCACATTCAGTAATAAAATATTACTTTTCTGATTCACCTTTATCTTGAAGACCAAAAGGCCAAATTGTGTGAATCTCTGAAGAATATGGAAAAACTCAGGAAACTCAGGCGAGGCAGGTAGATCTTAACATGTCAGGAGGGAATATGTAGCTCGTGTTTCTGGTCTGGCTTATCTACCTTTGTCATTCATTCAAAATCACCACTCAACATTCTTTCAAAATCAAGTAATTTTTCCTTGTAGAAAGCAAATCAGCTTGTAAGAGCTCCAATCCAGCTATAGAGTAATTCTGTTTCACTGCAATTGCGTTTTCTACAATTTATGAATAGTATTGGTTAATCACCATTTTCACTGAATATAGAGTATTAACTTTCTATCTTATGATGTGACTTGAGTAGTGCAACAAAGGTAGGTAAAACTGGGCTCTCTGATGTGGATGCGCCACAAGCAGCACCTGTGGCTTCCAGGAACAAAGCCTCTTCTTCAGGAAAGACCCAGGGTCTTCTTTAAAAGACATGGATTGCTGAGAATTTAAAGGTCGTTCTGGAGCAATGTGTGCCAGACTGCTGTATTAGATCTGATCTTATGCCTGATTTCAATGATCGTATACCTGATTTTCTGCCGTGTTAAGTATTAAGGTTAGAAATATTGGAGTGACATTTTAAAAAAACAAAAGGGAACTGTTAAGGGTGGGGAAGGTGAGAGGGGCTTATCCCATCCCTAGTTAAAGCAGGTCTCTAAACAACAGTGAAGGCTCAGGTCTGCAAAATTCGTTCATCTGTTTCATAAATTCTGGAAACAAGAGAGTTATATCAAACAGGTTCAAGGATTCCTGTTATGAAAAGTGACTAAAGCATTTTGTTAGGCTCTGGGCAGTAAGAGAAATGCAGGAGGACGCAATCATACAGCCACTATGGACAACAGAATGCCAGTTCTCACGTTTTCTTACCTTAGCTCTTCTCAGCTTTTCCCAGTGTCTCCACAGTATGCACTCCAGGCGCATTTCAGGTCTCCACTCCTGTTATTATTTGGGATAATGGCCCATCTGTAATTCTACTCTAGTTAAAGACGTTAATAAAATTAATATACCGTAAATACATCCATAACTATCCCCCTTGGAATATTTGATGTGCTCTGAAAGAGGCTTGTGTTTAGTCCCCTGACACAATGATGTGGTCTAGAAGAATAGGAAATAATAGCACAGCCTGCAAGCTCATGTCATGCCAGCTATTTCGTGCCAAATGTTGTTCTCAAGCACCTGGCAAGCACAATTCATTCATTTTCCAAATGTCAGTGGCCAGCCAGCTCCTCAGGACATTCCCTCCCAACACAGGGACACTCGAGAGGTGCGATCGGGCAGCGTTTGGCTTCCAGCCTTGTTCCCCAGTCACGTGCACAAACTGTAAGGACGGAAGCGCCTCTTGTTTCTGTTTTTGGCTTGCGAGCGGCAACTTTTTTCTGTTATCCTTCCTGTTTATTTTACTACGCCACCAGTATTTCGCGGTATTTCAACGGGGCTTTGACAGACGCATATTTGGAATACTGAAAATGTTCCATAGGTGCCCAGACGCAACAACCGGTTTCTGCTGTAATATGCAAAATATTAATGCTATGCTGTGTAAGCACCTAGCTTTGGGGGGCCGGCACAGCTGCGAGACTTGGGCACGTGCGCGGATCTGCCGTACGCGCCATTGTTCATCACTGTCCTCTCCAGGACACAGTGCTCCACACCCAGCACTGGTGGGGCACCCATGGGTGTCAGGAGGCCTCTGCCGCCAGCAGCTGAACCCGGGCACTGCTCCACCACCTCCTGCTTTCCAGCTGTAGGTGACATCACAAGTCATCTACCCTAAAGCTCGTCCCTACGGTCAGCTGGCAGCTGTAATGTCATCTGAATAGTGAAGGGAAAGAAGCCTTGTCACCACAGAGGGTGTCCTCAGTAGGCTATTTGTGTACAACCTGTCTAGCCTGCCTTTGAGACACAGGTTTGGCTTCAGTGAACATCCTTGGGAGTGTTCCAGACCAGGCTGGATGGGGCTTTGAGCAACCTGGTCTAGTGGGAGGTGTCCCTGCCCATGGCAGGGGGGTTGGAACTAGATGGTCTTTAAGGTCCCTTCCAACCCAAACCATTCTATGGTTCTATGGACATAAAACAACTGTGTACAAATGATCTTTGAGGTTCTCTGACTCATAAATGTAACCCAAAATCTCTTGTAATTTCCATCCAAAATAAATTCAAATAACGCTTCTTCCTATGCCTGAAAATACGTTTTCTTCAGTGTTTTCAGTATCTCTCATTCTAATGTGAAGAATGCGAGATGGGTGAACACAGGGTTTTGAAATGTCAGACAATTAGCTAGTAGTCATAAGGTGAATTGAGAATGTCTCTCCTTTTTTTTTTTCCTCATAAGACGGCATCTCACATATCTGAACACTTAGCAGTCTGTATCTTTGGCAGCTGAAGCCATCCTTTTATTTTTTGTGTCAATCACTACAGATTTGCAATTTGTACAACTATTTAAAATGCTCTGATGCTTAAAATAAAAAAAAAAAAAAAGTTTGTAAAAGTGGCCACAAGCATTAATGACAGACTTTACACCTGGCTATATGATCTAGGCATCTGGTATTTTTACCTATCTGGCAGCAACGGACTATAGAAGTGCTCAGTATCCTGAGTAAAGGATGAAGCTCACATGTCCACGTTGAGTCTCTGAAATGTCTTTGCTGTCTTCAGGCTGCTTGATTGAGAGAAATGGCCAAAGCTACTGGCAGGAAATAGTAAAACTGCTGTTTCTTTCTGTCTGAGAAAAAAAGGCACTAGACAACAGCACGTGTGTGTGCATAAAAAACCAAATCCAAAGTCCAACACCCACCCTCTTCCATGACCTGGGGCTTGAATGAAGCCTCAAAGGTGTGCAGGTGTCCACATATCCTTTTGGGGACCTGGCATAAACTAAATAGCACTCGGGTAAATCAGAGGACCTCAGTGAAGTCTGGTTTACTAGAAGTCCCTGGCTAAAAATGTCCTTGATCCTGCATTTGTTCATCTTTGGGGAAAAGCTCATCTTTCCTCTCAGTGTGGTCAGGCAGGAGACAGGCTGAAAGGAGCATGGTCAGAGAGGGAATGCTGATGCTTTGGAGAACTGACGTTTGTTTGGAAGGAGGGCTGTATTTATGACCGTGTCTTTTACTGGTCACGTTTTGTAGCCATTCACTCTGTTGATGTTAACTTTCGCACTTGTGCAGAGTATGGAGTAGTACTCTGGATGCAATCAAACCTCCCATGCAACAGAAAGCTTTGTCAAGGATGAGGGGACGGCAGTACCTGATTACCAGCACATATGGCCATTGGTGCCAATGGAGCATTATAGTTTACTCTCCGGCTGAGTCATCTCCCCCGGAGGAAGTTGCATGAAAATAACACTTAACAAGGATGATAAAGACTGTAGAGATAAAAGAGAGCGAAGAATCTGTTAGCAATATTTCTCTAGCAAGCAGATGACTGAATGTATTTCCAAATGTTACGTAATTTCTTGCGTGACTCACAGCACCACAGTCTATAGAGCATATGCAACATTTGGTACAGCAGCAAATCAGTGTAAATACCAACAACATTTTTGTAGTCTTAGGAGATGCTCACAGAGAAGTCAGCCTGCAAATTTGCATTAACGTTCTTTCGAATGAGGAGCTTGTATGATTATGTGGTTGTTTATTTCTTTTCTTGTTTTATCACATCTTTATCAATGGCAGGAAAATCCCATTGTATAAGGTATTTTTCTTAAGAGCAGTTTTAAATAAAGAGCCAATAAAATGTACTGCTGCCATGTCTGCATTATCGACTTCTCTCAGTGGAACTCAAGCCAGCCTACCGTAGCAGCAAGCTGTTTTCTGCAGGGTTTGGACGTGTTTTCCTGAACATTTAATAAAAGGAGGCCTCCTGGTAACTTCAATTATTCCCACAATTAAAAATTTGTATGAAAGTCCATTGAATATCTTCAGCTGAGAAAATGAAGGAGATGGACACCTCTGCCGTCGTTGAAGACCTAACGCTTCCTCGGTGTTGCTTCTTGGGTCTTCTTTGGGTTCCTAAGCCGTCTTTGCTGTGCTTCAGTGTGATGTTCTTGCAGGACTGCCTGAAGCTTCCCAGCCCACTTCTTGCTTGGAACTCCTTCCTGCATTACACACCCTCTTCCATTCAGCATTTGTGGGTTTTGGCCAATTACCCCCTTCGCCCTTAGTCAAAATCCTCACATTCTTCTTGACTCTCTGCTGTTCATGTTTTCTTCTTCCTACCATCTATCTTGTCCTAACGTCCTCCTACCTTATTTTTGCAGTACACCTTCCTTGAAGTTTCTCATCCCCCTGTGTAATTTATGTGTTCCTGTAAAGAAGGGCTCATTCCCCAGTCCCCCAGCTCCTTCCCCTCACACCTCTGCCTAATGGCCAGATTCCATAATAATTAGCACAGAACCACAGAAAACAGGCCGTCTGACACTCTGCAGTCTTTCAGTTGGTAATCTTGTTCAGAGTAAAAATATGATATCCTACCGTTTCCGTAGTAATGAAATTCAAAGACGTTATTCTTACAATTAGAAAATTTTTCTTCATGCCTAACTTGGATCTCAATTTTCACGCAATTTAAGTCCATCTGTTTTTTGCCTTACTCCCCGTGGGCATGGAAAGCAGCTTTCTAGAGCAGCTGTTTGTGTACTGACGACGGTCACTTCTCAGTCCTCTACCCTCTTTATATTGCTACCTAACAAACCTCCGCTTCTTCTGTGTCCAATAGTGCTCCTTTTCTTCATTTTTTTTCTCTCCATAAACACTCCTTTTCTCTCTCTTTAACGCACATAGGTCCCCGACGGTTTCTCCTTTCCCCTCGCTTTCTCCCCTTTCCCCACACTTTCTACTCTCTTCTGTTTTCGCTTTCAATGTGTCTGTACCTCCTTGTCCCTAAAGATCTGTTCCCAGCCCTTCAGTGCTGGTTCTGCTGTGTATCATGGCTGCATGTGGAGGCTTGTTGCAGTCTATGCCAGGAATGTGTTGCCTTGGTATGGCAGGAATGCACAGAAGCCATCCGCTGTGATGTAAATGTCTTTCAATTACCTTCTCTCTGCAGAATGTCTTTTTTAGTCCCAGCCCCTGTGCAATGCTGCTGGTGCTCTTCCGCCTTCACCGTTTCCATGGTAGCCGATCCCATCCTTTCATGACTTGGCCTAAACAAAATCTAGAACTGTCATAATTAAAATGGAAGGCAGTTTACAATATTTTTTGAAGACTGACTGGGTGGTATTACATGATAAAAGTACTTTGCAGCTAAAAGTGGGTAAGTAATTAAGCACCATTATCTTAAATTATGATACTTTCAGAGGTTTTCTGTGGAACATGTCCTGAATATAGTAAAATTGCAATGTTAAATACAGTTAATGACACTGTTCCAGAAGTACAGAACGTAATGGTTTAATTAACCCAGAGTTTCTGCAGCCTGATTTTGACTAAATTTCCCCCCTGCTTCCTTAAAAGCACTCCCAGTTCAGGCATTTCAGCTATGTGCCCCTGGAATCAGACCCAGACTTGGTTTCTGACCGAAATCCCAGACTGGAGCCTGTAGCTCCAATGGCTGATCCAAAATGCAGACCTAAATGGTTTCAACCTGTGGCATATTTATAGGTCAGATTCAACATTTTCATAGGCTGCAGTTCTCAGCGCAATACCCGATTTCCTCCCGTTTCCCTCCTTCCCCTTCCCACAAATGCCTTTGAATAGTAACTGCGAGGTGTTCAAGAGCTGGAAAATTTTTCAGTAAGTGTGGACTAAGAACGTTAAGTATAGGCCGCCATTCTCAATAACCTTGGTCAAGACCTGTCTTTTGTGGTCCAATAGAGTGTGTCTCTGCCAAGCCGCTATTCAGTGAACCGCATTTTGGAAATACGAGAAAGACACATCTCCTCTCTCAAATTCATGTATTGATCTCAAAGGAATTCAGGTACTGTCACAGATTACCATACAGATTAGTGTTGTGAAAGATAACACCTGGAATTCTACTCTTTGACTATATTCTGTATTTCCTTCCTATTTGGATAAACCAGCAGAAAAAAAAGACGAGTTCAAAACCTATAGCTTAAAGACTATAATTCACCTCTCTGTCATTTATTGCTCTTTCTTTAATTAACATTGAAGCCACTTATGCAAGTAAAACCTAGTCCTTGTCTAAGCGTATGTGCCTCAATTTCCACAGAGCTTTCTGATCAATCAGTAAAGACATGGAGGAAGACCTATGAAAGCTCAGGCAAGTGAGCAAACCCACATTTCCAACACACAGCGTATTTTATGCCGTCTAACAATCCACATGTTTGTAGATCAAGTCCGGAAATCCTCATACCACATCGTCCCAGTAAATCACAGCCCTCAACAGGACTCCTTGTTCTGTTGAGTTGAGAATCAGCTTCAGCTGCATGGCCAGTCTTTCACAACCTCACCGTGGACATTTATATCAGAGTTCATAACCCAGCTGATACCAGATTTCTTCCTCTACGATGACAGCATTATGTTGGTTTCCATGAATTGCGAAGAGCCATTAGGAATCCCTGTGCATAGTCATTTTCTTTTCTCTACAGTTCCCACATACTGTGTTTAAATCACTGTCCTGATATTGGAGATGGTGAGTATGGATTTGAAATTAGAATACGGTTGCCTAAACCTGCATCAGCAGTATGCAGAAAACTGGACCAAATGAAAATTGTGATGTGACACATGCAATTCAGTGTAAGACAAACTGCAAGAGAGATGGCTTCCATAGCCATAGTGAGCTAAACTCGCTGCTTGAACAAATGCGCCGAATAAAAAAGCACGAGTTACTGGAGTAAGTGGCTGAAGTGTGGGGGCAAATGGCTGCGTGTGTGGAAAAGGAGAGTAAGCTGAATTTGCTAGATTGCAGAGTGGGTGGGCAGTGGAGGATAAAAGAGAATTAAAAAAATAATAGAAGCACGGAAAAAATACAACCAAAACCATTTCAAGGGTGAGAAGGAAAATCCTGTTCTTTTCCATCACTGAAAAAAAATTCCAAACCTTCTTCTTGGAGAAATGGCACTCAATATACCACCAGTTTGCACCTAAAATC
The DNA here is from genome assembly GCA_013398915.1 of Dromas ardeola. Classification (NCBI taxonomy): domain Eukaryota; kingdom Metazoa; phylum Chordata; class Aves; order Charadriiformes; family Dromadidae; genus Dromas; species Dromas ardeola. The sequence continues at coordinate 141,833 of VYZM01015871.1, forward strand.
TACCAGATAACTAATCCCAAGTGACTGTGAAAAATATTAGCTGAAACAAACACATATTGGCATGATGAAATTTAGATTATCAGATCAAAAAAGAGCTGTCTGTTCCCTGGTTTGTTTTTCTTTTTCTTGCCCCCCCCCCCCTCTTTCTAGCAAAGAAAAGGAAGAAACATGAGATATTTCAACAAATTCTGTTACCAGCTTCATTCTTGCTATTGGTTTTACGGGGGTGAGTGATTTGTTCAGCTGTTACAGCGATGGTCACAACGTGAACTGTTTAGATAGATGAAGATTTTGCTTTTTTCTCCTAGCCTAAAAGCCATTGACATTATAGACAGTTTTTCTTAGAGATGTGTATGGAAATGCTATTTACCTCCTACAATGGTAGGAGGTGTAATGTCTCTTATTTTGCAGCTTCTGCGTCCAGTAGACAAAAAAGAGATGGATACTGTAGATGGCTCAGCTACAGCACGCTGCCATACACAGCTTCTTGCTCAGACTTAACATAATTTCTATTTTTTCCTGTTTCTGTGAATATTAAATGAGAGAATGAGAAGACTACTTCATTTGAAAGGCTTATTTAATCTCCCTTCTCTTCATTTGCTTTGTTTACTGAATTACATTTCCATAGGAGAACGGTACGTAGAACTCTCCCCTGACTAAATGGTTCAAATGAGCTATGAGTAACACCATTTTGATATAATTCACAACCATATTTTATTAATAACTAACCAAGAATGTTACTGTAGCTCAACATGTAGAGAATTTCTCCAGGTTTTTATCGTTGCATCTACATTATTGTCAGAATCTTTTAATGTTGTGTAACTGCATCTTAATAGAGCTTTTAATAGCTATGTAATCTGTCATTAAAAGTTAAGTAAACAACTATTTCAAGACTTTTAATCAAACACTTGTAAAGAGGCGTTTACTCCTTTTAACGCCAGCGCTCTGTTGTATTAATGATTTTTTTAAATGTACATCTGTATCTGAAAGGCAAGTTCTAGTCATATGTCAGGAAATTTCTGCTTTCAAACTGAATCCCTCCTTTTGGAACACAAATGGAAAAGATTCCGCGTCCTTTGCGTTCCTTACTGCTTTTCTGATGGGAAGGTAAAGTAAGGACTATATATATATTTTAAGTAAAGAAAGGACTAGATACACTAAAAAGCGATGATGACAGATGACTTTTTTCTTCAGCCTTTGGCACCTCAGCATCATTCATCTCCTGTTTTTCTGTGTATACCATAAATGTTGTTTAATCAGATAAATGGAGTTGCCCAAGAAACCAGACCTCAAATTCCAAGGGGAGAGCTCACTGTCTGCTGGCATCTGTGGGCAAACACACAACTGTGCCAGGAAAAACTACTTTGCCTGGGAACAGAATTCCTTGCACTGAAGTGGGGTAGTAGTTTCCGTGCTAGAGCAAATCTTGGAGCATTAAGTTGCATTGTGTCTCCATGTGTTTTTTTTTTTCCCTTAGGCATAGCGGATGCATTCCCAGGTAAACCCATTTGTAAGTTTACAACTGATATAAACCACTGGTAAAAAGATCTCAGAGCAGAAATGTCCATCTGCTTTCAGACATCATAGAAAAAATGTTGTATTTGTACACACATGCTGAATTTTGGGAGTTATGAACACTGTTGGGCAGGGAAAGCTGGCGTTTTTCTCAGCTGATTATGAAAACATTTTTTTTCTTCTACTTCTGGGAAAAATCCTTTGCTTGTTGCTGTTAAGATTTATATATGCCCGATGTACATTATCATATTCATATAACTTAAGAAATATTTCATGTCAAATTTACTTTCATCATTGAACATGTTACACAACGTGGATCACAAAATGTCAGAGAAGAGCTGCCTAGGGAACTTGACTTTAAAATTTTCTGGCATTATAGTTATTTTGTTTATTTTTCTTGAGAATATATTTTTCTCTGCTTGAAGTGCCAAAAATTTTCTTTAGGGAGTGGGTTATTGTGTAGTAAATACAAATTCTTAAAATTAAGGTTCATGCTGGTAGAATTATTTTAAAGAATAAGACAGTAACAGTTACTTCCTAAAAATATGTTTTCATTCAATAGGAATTCCTAGGAACACTGGCTCTCCTTAGTGTCAACTAAACATTAGGATTTCAGTACGGTTGGCTAGTAATCTGAACAGGAATCACAGAAAATAAGATTCTCGTCTGATTTACTGCTTCAGCAAATGTGGTGGCTTTAAGACAGTTGTAATGGTGAGTCTTCTCTGTGTAGAATATTGGCTCACAAACTTCATGTTAATTTTGAACTTATGAAGACCTTGAGAAGGAGGGAGGTCTAAAAAAGTTGTCGATTCACTTACAGGAACAGCTGTTAATGGACCAGTCACTCACTGATTAAAACAAGATTGATTAAACCTTCATTGTAGTAGGAGTATAATTTAAGATACTAAATTTATAAAGATAAAAAAATCCTGTATCAGAAGATAAAAGAAGACACATAAGGAAACTTGCCTTTTTTTTTTTTTAAACTTTAAATTGTTTCCCAGAATCATTTGATTGAAAACAGTAACTCACAATGATTTCAAAGGGGCCAGGACTTCACCCATTTTCCTGCTTCGCTCCTCGTTTATTGAATTTGTTAAAAAAAATGTTTCCCAAGAGTGAACAAAGTAACTCATAAACAGGAAAAATGAGATTGAAACTCTATTAATAACCAACTTATTTTTATTAGAGCAAATACAGTTGTGAAAACTGTACATTGTACATTTTGGGTCAAGAATTATAAATAGAGAAACTCATAGATAAAGAGTTCATTCTTTGACAGCAAGAAACTTTAAATAGACAAAATGACATTATTAAGTACATTGGCAGGCTTCATTGTGCTGTCCAAAATGTAGTGTACAGTATAACAACCAATTATAAATAGCCTTTCATGTAAAATACAGCTGTGCACATTTTAGAAAAATACCAACAATTTGTTTGAGCTTTGTTTTAAAAAAGCTTATAAATCATACATATTTATAAATGGTACTAACATGCTTACTTAAACTTATAAACATTTTCATAAGCTTTGTTACCCATTATTTCCAGAGCATAAAGTATTTTAAATAAACATTTAATAGGAATTAAATATGTCAGTTACAAAATTACCTCTCCACGTAAGGAGACAGGGGGTGATTTCACTGTTGGATGGAACATTTCGTCCATTATGTCAAGGCTTACACAGTAACTTTTAAAATTTTGTCCTTATTTAAAAATCACTTTCCTAAATTTAAAACACAATTTAAACTTTTTTTTTTTTCCTTTTTAAAAATAAATATACAAGTTTTTATTTTCATTTGCTCTCTTTCCGCTTTCTTCTTTATCCACACTGGTCAAAACACAGGATTCTCAACATACTTCTGTAAAAAACACCACGGTGTTACTGCCCTGCTGGGAGCTGCTTCGCTGCACAATATTCAGTCCACACCTACGTTACTTTAATATGCTGCATCAAAAGATAGCTAAATGTACTTTTGCAAGAATGTCGCCCGTTACACCATGCAAACACTTAGAAAGTTTACAAACAGGTTCAAAAACTATAATCGTATGAAAAATTTTCTAACAGAGATAAAATAAACCCTAATACAAAGCCCTTTGCCTTTCGTAGCTTGAAATTAAAATATTTACTTGCCAAATGATCACACCACATATTTTCAGTAAAAAAGCATGCTTTTGATTAATATAGGGTACAATAATTACAGTATAATGGCACATAAAAAGAAACATGATCACATCATTTGAACAAAGGGCTGTGAAATTACTTAAGACAAACTTTCCAGATGAAAAAATTAGAGGCTTTTTAAATGCTGAGGTAAAATTATAAATGGACTTTAAAGACACTGAAGGCATCAAATCGATAAACGATCACTTAACATTTCTAAACGCTCTACCTGAATGTATTCAACACAAATCTAGTATTTTAAAATTCTGATAATTTATTATGAGCATTAGCTAGCTTAACTGTCATTGGCATTAATGTGCACTCAGACACGACTTTATTTTAACTGCTAGCAAAATACCTCAGTGTTGAAACGTAATAATTCAAATCACCAATTACCACAGCACCAGAATTAAAAGAAAAAAAAAAAAAAAAGGAAAAGAAAAAGGAAAAAAAGTCAACATGCAAATCCTGTAGCTCATCTTTCTCGGCTTATTCTGATACTCCACCTCCTGTTTAGAACGTGCTGATACCAACTTAAGATTGTTATTTTTTATTATGAAAAGTTTTGCTTGCTGTTGGCATAAGCATTTGAGCACTTTTAGGAAGACACCAACATCTTAAAATTTTGCAGTCTTGGTGTATTACTTACTAAACCTTAAAGCAAAATGGCTCTTCAGGTTTAGGAAAATGAATTTAAGAATTTTATCTTCGGATTAGAAAAGGAGATTTCGTTTTCCGCTTCTGCCGCTAGGCAGAACCGGTAGCTTTCTCCAGGCTGGACTAGACACTACATTATGGCTATACATCAAATTTCATAAACAACGAATGAACAGAATCATGCACAGGCAAATGAAAATCGATCTCCCAGAACACTGCAGGAGATGTTAAAAGCAGCAGGTAATGGAATAAGACTGGTGACTGATGCTGCTAACTATTTCTTCTAATGAGATAGGAGTGAACGCTGGAATCACTTCCACAGCAACAGAATCCTCTGACCACATTCCTCTGGCAGTCGTTTTCCCATCTCCCCACTAAAAACATCAGACGGTAAAATAGTAAGGCAGCTGTTAGCTTCCATCAACAAAAAGTGCAGCTCCGTACATTTCCAGTTTAGTCACACTCTGCTGGAACAGATGGAGAAGCCAACGCACTTCACTGGCGGGGCTGCTTCAGCAGATTA
>VYZM01015871.1:146716-158522 GCA_013398915.1 Dromas ardeola
CAGATTATTTTGTTTGTTTTCCAACATGGCTGCTTGCTTCAGCTTTCAGAGGACCCCAAAGCCACGAGCCACCAGCAGAGAAACTGATCTGGGCCCCTGGCTGAATTTTCCAAGTTTCATCTCTCTCGCGTCCCATCCTAATTCCAAGCCTCCTTCCCTGTGTCTGAGTATGACAGGTGCCATTTAAAAGGCTGATGACACAACTGCAGAGAACTGTGGGCTAACACCACTAGTTGTCATGACTTCACTGAAGGGTCAAAACAGTTACATTATTAAATAACTATGTTGAATCACATTCAGGCATAGCTAAAATTAAAAGTAGGGAACATTAAAAATGTGCAAAGAAATTAAATCTTTTATCATTTGAAGTGGGGCAGATACGGTGATTTTTAGAGGAAAACAAGACCTTTCTTACCTTTCCTAATTCCAGTCAAGTTAGAAAATGGACAAAAAGAATGGCTAAACCAATATTCAACAGCATTACCAGGGCGATCATGACTGAGTTAGGGCCCTGAAAATAAAATAAAGACATCAGAATTAATGCAGCCTTCGTCATAATGCACAGCAATGAACATGACCCGACTTCAGCTATTTCTACCTGTTTTGACCTCGCTCTGAAAGATCACCCAAATATTAAAGATACAGACTCTGCTCCTGAAACATCGCCATTACCCGTTGCATTCAGGTGAGCTAAGTATCATCTGCGTGAAAACGAGCTGCATAAATACAGGTGAGAGTGTATTATTACAACATTCTTAATCACACTGAGATTAAACCATCTGACAAATATGACTGCGTAAACAAATGAAAACAAACCCATCAACACAAAAACACCATCAGCTTAAAATAAAGCAAAACAAAGACTTGAACTACTTAAGAAAAGCTGGAGCACCGCTCCTCATCCTTACAGCAGGTTCCTTCCCTGATTCCAACCCATTTCAATGCAGAAAAAGGGTTTTGCGTGACAATGCGTTGTAGGAAAAGAATTCCCTTTCTTTGATAAACAAAGGGAGAAAAAATGGTACTTAGCACTGCACTAACATACCTACCAATGTTTCCATTACAGATTAAAACCAATTTTACACCTGCAGAACTACAAACTTGCTTTGATTTACTCTGACACTTAATGGTCACAAAGCCTTGTCTTATAGATCTATTTAGTGAAGAAATGAAAAGTCAAAACAGCCCTTCCCTTCCTCGCTAGAGCTACACTTGGTTAGAAAATTTGATTATTACGTAATTTTAGTCTGTTTGTGAAGCCAGAGAACAAAGTTTTTAATTCTTTTCAGCGGTTTTGGAAAAAAAAATTTTTAAACATGGATGCTTTCTGATGAGCAACTTGAAAAAACGTCCTGAACAGAAGGAAATTCTCCATTCTTCTGTTTTCTTAACATATTTGGTTTACTACAATATATTTTCAGAGATTTGGATATACTTATATATTAACGTTGCACGTTTACTGCAAGTAGAAACAGAAAAATTCTTCACTTGGACACTAGTTCCCTAAATCACAAAAATGCCTACCAAAACTCTGCAGAAAACTATCTTCTGAGTCACTGGCTTGCATAAGAAGGTGTATATTTCACTAGATATGACATAATTTTTTTCACTTTCCACGAGGCATGCCTTGCAGAAGTTCATTTTGCTTCATGACAATGCTAACATTAGCTATATAATTTCTGGAATGCTGAAGTGTAAGCACTTGCTACTATTAATTTGCTGCAGCAGTGTAACTGGGAAGCTATTGAATAGTACTTGTGTCATTATTATAACACACACCCTCATCCTGAAACAGTCTCTTTAAACACTTTCTATACCAGAACACACCTTTACACAGTAGTTAAGACGGCAGGCCAGATGTGGACTGCGAAGTTCTTGAATAAGTCACAAAATACGTTATGTCAAGTACTCCTTAAATCTCTGGGGAGTCTAAACCCAGTCAGCACCCCAATCCATAAAGGCCATGAATTTCCCTTTCCATCTATTGAGAGGCATCTGTTCACATGTTGAGGAACTTACTGTTCAAGTTCAAACGATGACTGAGACTACCAGGATGCAAGTTAAACGTTGCCATAGGGGTAACGGTATTATTAGACACATTCATATTTTGCTTAATGGCAGAATGTCTAAAGTATTCACTAGGAAATTGAAGACTAGGTTTAAGGTCACCTTAGTCAAAGGGATTTTGAATACCAAGTTCCCACTCACCAGGGCTATGTTTTAACCATCAGGTCACAGAACAGAAGTGGAACCATGTTCCTTCCTTCTTACTGGAAGTGAGCCTCTATGTGCCAAAGAATATGAGACATGGTGACAGAGGAGGCATAAAAGGGAAGGATGACTCCAGGTATGGTTACGTTTCTGACCACAGCACTGCAAGTAGTCTCGCTGTAGTAGTGTTTAACTCAAGGTTAATTTCTCCCTTCTCTTTCTGGCATGGTCAAAATTGTGCTAGCTTGGGTACTTCCGTCCTTTTCTCCTGTGAAGGAAATCCAAGTTCCCACCAGGATTCCCACCAAAGGCATTTGGCAATTGTGAGATTTATGCAAGAAAGCCATATTGGAAGACCTTGAGCAATAACACACGTTTTATTTGAAACAGCTACTTTGAGAATCTCTCAGTTTTGCTGTCTTGGAATGTCTGTGTCAACACCCTTAGAGTGAACCTTCCATTTAATGACTTTTTTTTTCAAAAAAAATCCCAGAATGTCATGACAAACAAGAATAGTACCTACATGCTAATGTTACATACCTCTCAACAGGAAATGTGATTACACTATTAATTTCCACTAAGATTTGTATTCAGCATCTTTCTCCCTGACTTCGAGCAACCTGATCTAGGGGAAGATGTCCCTGCTCATGGCAGGGGGGATGGACTAGATGACCTTTAAAGACTCCTTCCAACCCAAACCATTCTATGATTCTCTGAATCTAACAGGTACTTCTTGTGTGACCAAAATCAGGTCAATAGTTCCTTTCTAGTTTGGGATTCCACCTAAAGACTTTAAAGTTGCACTGCACCAGGAACTTCAAGGAACTGTGAAGGAGATCATTGCCTAATACCATTAAAATTCCCTGGTATTTGTCCGTCTAATGCTTTGGATATTCGAAAATAACATACATGGAAATCAAGTTGATTTACAACTATTGAAGAAAAATTTGGACCTATGGGGACTTTACAGGAGCCAGGAACTCATTCGTTACCTGAAATGTATCCTGAAACCATCCTGATAGCTGCAAGACAGGTTTTGCCCAAATGGCACATTGGGACGGCAGCTCAAACAGCAACTTGTTACTGTTAGTGCACAGTCTCACAGAATTCAGTGTGGTGGAGGGGGGGGGGGGGTCTCTATTGCTGCACCCGTCAAGTCAGGGGAGGTATAACAATCTCACCATAATAACATTAGATAAATTAGGCTAAAAAACCTAGGGGCTACAGTCTGAATCAAGAGATCTCATCTACAAAGACAGAAGAAAGCGACACCTTAAGAACTGGGTTGCTGATTTTAGAAGATGATCAAAGAAAAATGTGTTATCTGTTTATGATAATGAGTCTATGCTTTACACAAAGAAGTAAATCCTGTCTCCTTGGGCCTGCTATGTACATTTTGTTTCCTCTTCTGATTACGACAACTTTCAGCCCAAAGCATAATTTCCTGATATGATCAAAAAAATGATCAAACAGTATTTGAGGAGCACATGGTTATTATGCAATAAACTACTACCTGTTTTGTAGGCACCTATGACATGAGCATTCAATGCTTTAAGACAAATACCATAAATAAGACTTTAGTGTCCTGCAAGGGCTTAAAATAGCAAAAGCCAAAATTAGTCTGAACAGTCCAAGAGTGACTAGAACAGGTGCACTAAAGAAGCTGTAGTAGAAAAACTCCAGTCCTGCTTAAAACCTGCCCTTTCAGCTTCTAGTAAGTCAGACGCTTCTGTAGTTAAATATATAACCATATGATTAGTTTTCATTTGTGGAGGGAAGAAAGTTATTTTCCTAAAATGTAGTGCCAGGAAGTATTAAGAGTGGTAATCATAATCCCATTGCATTAGGAATGGCCATTAAATTTAGCATAAAGTTCCTGCTCAGAGGTTTTTTCAGGATCAGGCAAATAGTGATCTATTTTTTCTAACATCACAGTAGTTAGATCCTTTACTAACTGGATGTTAAGTGAACAAAGAGATGACAGTAGAAGCACACTGGGTAACATTCAGCAAAATGTAATGACTTTAGATGCAGGTAAAAACCAGAGTAAACACTCTGTGCGGCTTAAAAATCCTTACCAAGAAAAACAAAAAATGATGATATAGTAGAAGACTTGTGCCTGGGCTTGTACCTGACCAAGGGCAACACGCGTCAGGCAAATCAAATGTGTGTTCATGAACTAGACTACAGTGGTATTTTTTGCAATTCAATTCTATTTTTCATCCAAGTCCAAGCCAATTTCAAATTAGCTCACGTTCAAGGTGGGACAGGAGCACGCAAACTGATACTGGGGCTAGAGGCTGCTAACGAGCACTTAGAAACAACAGTTAGTACTGGTTCGTGGTCAAGTGTCTGTGTGCACGCTTCACACTGGTAAACACAAGATAATTTGAAGGTGCCTAATCCTCAGCGAAAAAAGCACGATTTACCTCTCACTAGAGTTAATTCCTGCAAACAGGCACCTATTTTGGAGCAACTGATAAACAGTGACTTTGTCATAGTGTTTTATGCCCATTTTCACCTTGATAAAACAGAGTGAGAGAGTCCTATGCCTCTTGCTTATGAGCTCTGAAATTATTCTAAACTTTGATTTTTGAACATCAGAAAATAAGTATACAGAGAAACATGTTTATCTACTTCATGTGCAGTGTGCTGATATTTTTCAAGTGTAATGGCAAAAATAGGGATACCTAGAGAATCAATACTGTTCCTGTAAGTAACTTATTGCAGAGATGATATTCAGTGACATTCTTAAGGACGTAACAGATTCACTGCAAATACGAAACATGAATTTTATTACTAAAACAGTTACTGCAGACTTCTCTGCAAATGAAATTGTTTCAAGTTCTTAATCCAAATTAAAGTTTTGTTTTCATTCACATGTGAGAAAGGACTTTGATTTAAATACCTGAAAGGAAGAACTGAAAATCGATGTCCTGTGTCTATGTTCTTGAGGCTTTCTCACTAAAAACCTGGAAAAAGCCTGGCACAATTTTATACAGCACTTTCGGATAAACTAATGGACGTGCTCAATAAATGTTATACTCATTTTGTATCCCAAAACAATGTTTTGTCATTCTCTTTTCGTAAGAGTGAGAGTTTCTTTTGTCCTTATATTTCTTCACAAATATATTTTTAAATTTTTATGGAGGATCTAAGGCAGACCCATTTTCAAACCACAACAAAACCATTTGTTAGGATGACTATGAAGCAATTGCAATTACCAATTAAAAAAAAGTAATTCCCCAGTGCAGGCATAGAATTCTGAAGTCTCTCAACATTCAAAAGTGTTTGGGATAGAGAGAAGTACGCTAATCTGGCGTCTCCTCAGTAACTGGGAGCTCTTAGGTCAGCCACTGCGTAACTCCAGCACGCTATTCAGCTCAGTCCAGGAGCACTGCAGAACAGGCTACTGTCGGTTCTGAACTTGAAAGGTGATACTGAAAATTAAAAAAAAAAGTCTCCAGGCAGTGTTAACAGTCATTCTGTTTTAAGTTTCTCCCCCACTCTGCTAGGGCAGTAGGCTACTCCTTTCTGCTTTAATTGTTTTAGGATTTTTACTCATTTCAGCATTTTAAAGAAATAAGCATGTAGGAAATTTATTCTATAAGGGCAAATTTATAGACACATATATAAGACATCTTTGGAAAAAACACATATATCTACATATATCTTAAAATGCTGTTATATTAAAAATGAGTTCCTAAAATCTACCTGCCTTCCTTAATGAAATGCTGATAATAAGAATAATGCAATTAGTGTGTTCCAAATGAAGCAGAGGGACAGTTCCCAGATGACCTGTAATATCAGTAAACAAACAGTAGTTAATGTACAATATCTCACCACTTTTCCACCTTTCCTGACCACAGGCTACAGGTTCACAGTTCTTATCCTTATAATTCTAGAAGGTCAATAAACTGCTGTTTAGCTGCCCTACTTGGTTTCTTAAGGTGAAGACTCCCTCAGCTCCAAACCATAAATTGGTTTGGATGGAACGCAGGAAAAACAAGGACTATTTCTAGCCACTTATTTTCACCAGAGCTCAACAAAAAATTCCAATTCAGGCTAAAATTCTGTGCATGCTCACTCAACATTTACCAGCCTGACAGCTTTGTTTTACCCTACATAGGAGTCATATCTCTGAGATTTGGAAGGTTAAAGGGCTAATATCAGCTGTAATACAGATTTGCAGATTACAAAACCACTGTGAACATCTACTTCGATCCGCACAAAACAGAATATAATCTTCCTGCTGAACTAGAGGATATCATCTTGGCAAAATGCTCGTTATTGAACTATTCAGTGATGGCTCCGAAAACTCGGCATCTGAAAACTGATGTTACATTTAATCAATCTCATTAAAAGCAACTTAAAACAAGACTTTTATCTGAATCTGTCTAGCTGCGGGATCTTCTTATATATTTGCCTGTTAGCCTGGGAAACCATTTTATAAAGTGTACTTACAGAAAGGTATTTAATGTGCCAGATTTCTTTGCCTTGAATATTTCATTGTAAGATATGTTTTAATCATTCTTGCAGCTCTTTGTGGCACTTTCCCTTAAGGTTTTTTTCATTTTAAATCCCTGATTTATGGACACTGTATTTTATTCCAGAAGTGGTTGCACCAGTGCCAAAACCAGATAAAACGGACTCCCATGTACTCTTGCTTAATCTTTCCTGTTGATAAATCTAAGGATTATATTAACATCCCTGAACAACAGCAGCAGACAGGGAGCTCAGCCTCAGTTGCCTCTCTTGCTCCTGATCCACCAGCTTTTTCCAGTTCCGATCCTGCACGGCTGGGCTCTATTAACTGTCTTTCAATAGATATGATCTTACATTTTGCTGTGCTGCATATGGATAATTATACTTGCATCTTTCTTATCAGGTGATTTGGATCAGTTTGTATCGGTGATCTGTTGTGTTCATTATTTATCGGTTTCCTGGTCTCTATGTCTTCTGTAAACTTTGTGGGTAACACTTTTATGTCCTCTCCCATGTCATTAATAGGAATTTTAATAAAATAGAGCATCAGAATTAATCCAAGAATAACCTCACCAGAATAATTGCTGATGTTTTTCAAATACTTTTTGAGAACCAGTAGTCAGTTTTAAAAAAATTATTTTAATGTGACATTTAGCCTTTGCATTACTCTGGCTCCCTTGTCAGAATAAGTAACTGTGTAAAAGCAAATCAAGTGACCTTCTTGACTGAGGATATGACTCCTCTGTCACACCTGAAGATGTCAACCTTGTCTGACAAGATCTTTTACAATGCAAGTTGGTTGGAAATTCTCACACGACTTTATTTTTAAATTCTTTATTAATGAAGTCTAGTGCCAATTATTCAACTGTTTTGCCCGAGATCAGTGCTAGGCTATCTGGATTTCATTAAATGGGGCATTCTGTTTATCCCATCTAAATAATGACAGTTTTTCTACTGGAGTACCAAAAATGAGAAACTATGCTTATTAAAAAAGAAACATTATAACAATGATCTAGGCCTTCTCATTCGCTAGAGGTTAACTTTAGGATATACAACTAACATTTTCCTGAGTTTCTCTTGGCCCAGAAATAATTTTAGCATCATCAGAGGTTTTGAATTCAATAACCTGGTTTTTATCTTCTAACATGGAATAGAAATGCCATTAGTCATCTTTCCTTTGCCACACAACTATTTATACTTCTACTATTTCTAAATAATAATGAGATTCAGATTCACAGTGATCTGAATGTATAGTTTTAAAATACCTTCTCCATTTCCTGATGAAAAAGAAAGTAAAATTTTTCACATCCCTGTAAAATGCAAACATTGTTAGAAGTATGCATTTTAAAACGGTCTGTATTTTGACAAAAAATTGCCAGTTTTCAGAGCCTACAATCAACACTGAGAATAAAATGAAAATGGGAGATCGTATGGGCTGGGTCACACCACAAGCCAGCATCCTGCCTCCAATAGTAGTCAAAAGCAGACCTTTAGGGAAGAGAATGAGTGTAACTGCCAGTACTGCTCAATTATCCACTGAAGTACAACGAACATTGCTTTTTTGGGGTAAAGATATATATACACATATATCTGCAAGTACGTATCTACATGCACACAAAATGCACAGATGTATATACACATACACACACTTCTACACACACTCTTTTGTATTTATGGATGGAATAGGGATTCATGTTTCAGAATTCTGTCAGTATCTGGTTATCAGCTATCCTTTCCCAGATTTCAAAAAGGATAACGTATGGAATGTTTGTTCCTCACTCCACTCTGGTGCAGTGGGTTCTAGCTAGCAGACTGTATCCAGATGAAGATTTGACAGAAGTGAGCTTTGCCTGTCTTTAGGTTGCAAAGCTCAGCACTAGGAGGCAAAAGGGCAGTGAAAGTGAAAAGGTTTCTTGCAGTACTCACCGAGCTGTTTTCTACTTCTTTTTCCACTGCTGAATGTGACTCGTTATTAGCTGGGTTCTTTGGTGCAGCAAATTCCGGTTTCTTAATTTTTGTGTCAGGTTTGTTTTCTTTGGCATCTGGCTTACCCCCAGATCGAGCAGGACTTGGCTTCTGTGAGGGTGGTATCCGTGCAAGTGCTGATGGTGATGGGTTGACATATTCATCTTCTTCCCTGAGCTCCTGTGGAAGCACTGCTGGATTCATTTTTACATAATAGCCATGGTAGTGATCATGCAGCTCCCCATTCTCTGTGCTGATGGGATTGTGATGGGCTGAAAACTTTGACTGGTGTTTCACAGCTACTTCCTCCTTCATTGGTGCTTTTGAATATAAAGGCTTGTTAATTGTGGGTGTTATATTCCCAGTGGCCAAAAGCTTTTTTTCTTGACTGAGTCTTGCCCCAGAAGTGGAGCTTTGCCTTTTGAGTTGTTTTGAAGGAGAGGACTCAGAAGAAAGAGGAGGACTATGCCTTGGACTTGCTTCTGGGCTTCGAGGGGGTGTAGTACCTTTTCGATAAAAGTGAGGTGACTCTTTTGGGGTAGGTGGTTTTTCCTGAACTTTTTCTTCAGATTTTTCTTTCACATCCATTCCTTCTTGAAATTTTTGTTTGATATAATCAGGGCCTGAAAAATAGTGTAATAGAAATATTATGGCTAAAATAAAAATAAAATTCCCAGTAAAGCTATTGCATTGGGATGGACTGCCTTGCTAAAATGCTGGCAGGGGTAAGTGTTATCAAAAATTCACTGATATCTGTAGTGATTTACTCTAAATTGCTCAGTAGTTGAAGTTACTGTACTTTTTGGTAATTGTTATGACTAGTTACTAATTTGGTTCAGTCACTTTATGTCTTCAGCTTTGCAAAGGGTCAATCACAGGACCGAAATTGTCTCTGAGTGAAGCGTGAGGGACTGAAGACTGACTTACCGTACATATCTATCATTCTTTTTCCAAGACCTATGTTTTGAGGTATGTTTTGCTTAATTATCCTAATCTATTTAACTTCTACCCTCATGATCATAGTATCTGTTTGACATGGAAGTAATAAACCATCAGAATGAAACATCTCTTCTGCCCTTATAACCTGCAGGAAATAGGGTCTGAATCACTTTTTTTTTCCCTTTGTATGCATGTTGGCTTGTTTTATATGCGTATATATGTGCCTTGAACTCTCACAAACTGTCTTTGTTTTCCTAATCTGATCATTTACCATATGAAGACCCCGGTTAACCACTCTAGTAGGTAACACAATTCTGCTTAGAAGCTAGGAAGACCAATTCTCTCACATTCAGTAGGGAAATACTTACAGAGCAGCCAGTATGAAGAATATCCTCCCCCCAAATCCTAAACACCCATGAGCACATTCACCACTAGGACTCAGTTATCAAGGAGCATTTCTGTGCAGGTGTTTACATAAAGACAAGCTGGCTGAGACGCTTTGCTCCAGGTTTTGGTTGCCTGTTTTAATAATTCAATGCTAAGACTTGAGCAAACGCTCTGTTGAAGAAACAAAATTGCTGTAAATCTGTCTGTATTGTGGGCAGTGTTTTCTATTTTTCTTCCTAGAGGCCACATCCCAGATTCCGGGTTCAGGTCCCGTAAGAAGTCAGAAGCTGGGGAGCTCTGTGAACAAAGAACTGCATCGACATTTCTTTACGTTCAATAACGGCTTCTGCCAAATACATTGCAACTGTTTCTCCACCTCTCCCTTTGCTAGCACTACTACTTTCCTTTGATTTTTTTTATCTTCTGTAAGTGAGGCTCATCTGTGTTTTATGTCATAGAGAAATTCTGTGCTCAGAGAAGAACGTCTGCACACGTTTTTCTGCTTTTGAGTTTAAAGGAGGCTCTAGCTGTGTTAGGCAGATACAGTGTTTCTACAGATGCCAGATGCATATGTATCACTACACAGCGCTAAGATGAGAGGAAGGAAGAGCTGCATGAAGTTTTTGGAAGTTACTGAGTCATCCGGTAAGTAAGCATTGCTGAGAAGAAGAATTACTCGGCATGCAATGTCTTTTGAGCAGGAAAATCACAACGTTTTTGGCATTTCTGAAAACCAGGGGAGGAAGCAGGGAGCTGTTGAGAAAGAAGGCTGGACGTAGACAAGCCAGGATTTGTTCTCAAATGACATTTGAGGAGGAAGATTTGAGGAGTTAAGCCTGCACAGAGGGAGAGGACTAGAGGCTTGGTTCTTACGGCTTTTTATAATCTTCCTGGTAAAAGGGAAAGGCAGCACAATGCAAATTACAAGTTGCCATATATGAAGTTACAGTTACAACCACCATTCACAAAAATTCTCCATCATGTACGGAATTTCCTTCCAGCTTTGCTGAGATGCATAAGGTAATGCCGAGGGTTTTTAACGGGCATGAACTTGGGTTTTTTCCTATTTTCACATGGGATATAGTTAGGGGTATAAAGAGAAAAGGATAGCTAAAAGAGCTCTGCCTAACCTTTAAGCTCAAGCCAAGAAGCTGTGAAATTGCAATGATTATTTATTATGGACACATCCACATTCACATTAGCTTGCTCCTTATGACTGCTGTGGTGAAAGCATCCCAATTGGAATACCATCTCTCCAGCCTCAAAATGCTGCTCGAATGGCACCTGATCTGTTCCTCATCTATCCAGAAAATTCACATCCTATGAGAGCTCTCCACTGGCCAATATATGTAAAGATATGACTTTTGCTAATATCTGATGGCACTTGATGGACTGAAGGCACTTTTATAAGGAACACATCTGGGCCTCAGAAATGTCATCCCCTCCACTGTTCCCTACGATCAACTAAAAGCGTCCCAAGGCTGGCCAGAGAGACTCTCTCTCTCCTCCCGAGACCTCCAAACTGTGTTAGAATTTCTGAAACAAGAAGAGAGCCATGTCTCGGCTGCCCACGTCTCCACAAAAGACTTAGAGTGAAAACCAAAAAACCTAACCCAAGACAAAAATATCATCTTTGACTGGAGCTTCCCAAAGAAGTTAAGTGTCAACAGGCTAACGATGCCACATTTTTACCGTGTATTTGGCAATATTTGATGCTAAGTGACACTGAGCCCTGCCAGAGAAAGCTGTAGAGATCTGCATCCAAGTAACATCTGATGGTGTCTGACCAGACATTCAGCAATTGCCTTAACATAACACA
>VYZM01015871.1:162810-230315 GCA_013398915.1 Dromas ardeola
TCAGGCTATAGGACTCTACACCAGCCTTGTCACCTGGGTGTCTCCAGTCCCCGTGGTGGATCGGTACTCCCACTTGCAAACTGGTTGGCTGCTGCGCAAGAGGTGAGGATCCTTCTTCCCCTTCTCCCCCTCCAATTTGTGAAGGCCTAGCCACAACCTTTAAATCAGTTAAAAGTTACTTGCATGTAATTATGCTGTAATTATACCCTGTGCAAAAATGCTAATTTGGGAATTACCTGGCATTAACAATGAGACTATGCTTAATTAGGTCATCATAACTTGCAAAACCATATTTAAAACCTAGGTGTTGATGTGTTCTTTACTGTAGAGGCCGATTTTGTTCTTCAGACCTGTCCTCTCTATTTGTTTTTCAGAGGAAAATGAAAAACTTGGCAAAACCACCTTCTTAATATATGGAAATAGAATATGGAGACAGCTTCTCCTTAAGAAAAAAAACCCAATTTATCAATAATTTTATGAACATCTTATACTTTCTTCATGACACTTCCTCCACTTTTTTGACGCCACAGCCTTACCGTTCTTACAATTAATGAAAAACAAGCATTTCATATTACAATTTTATGTCTTTTGAAAGCAAAAAAGGATTGCAGTGCCACTAATGCAGGCTCTAGAATATAATGTTTACAGAATATAATATTTAAGGAATTATTAGGTAAATGTTCTTATTTCTGTCATTTAAACTAGAGTACACAGTATGTGATGTAACATAACTACATTTACTGCTACATAAAGAGTTAACAAATATATAGAAAGAGTAACCCAGGTAAAAAATGACGTTATAATTTCATGATTACAAGAAAATTTATGTTGCACTTACAGATAAATTCCATCCATGAAGCAGATACTTCACTCCCTAATTTTGTTTGCACATATGCATTATTAGGAGGAAGACTCTCAGTCTTCACTGCAAGGTTTACTGACTGTCTGTGGGGTAATGGTGACAAGATCAAAGCTATTTGCTCAAGCAGGCCACTGCAGTCTATAAGCAAACCTGCCAAGATTAGAGGTCCCTTTTTACTAAACTCCTGAACGTTTCTATAAAAAAGACAGAATTCCTGCTCTGAAAAGTTAAGCACAATACAAAAGATAGCAAAAAGGTTATACCAATAGCCCATTTTACAGATGGGGGAGCTAAACCAAAGGGAAATCATGACCCAAAGTGCACGCTTCATCTGAATAATCTCTGAATTCGGTGGTCAGCTGTCAATAAAGCACTGTCAGGCTCAAAGCTTTGCGAAATCTTTGGTAAAGTGATAGCCTGAAGTTGCACAGGAAGCCTTTGTCAAAAGTAGGAATGGAATGCAAATCTTATGAGTAATCCAAAGTCAGCAGAGCACTTTGGCCTTAAGTTTGTCACATATCTTCATACATGTCATCTTCCTGGAGAAGCTGAGAACTGTCTACTGAATCAGAATTCAAAGATCGGGAGAAGGAAATAGTAAATGATGAGTAAGTTTCTTACTGTACATTAAATCCTAGTACAAATCCAGGGTATGATATCGTTGAAGCAAAAGCTGAAGTCTTTTGAGTTTAAATGCACGGTACTAAAAAAAGGAAAATACATAGTTTGGTGTTGGTACTACAGGTTGCTATATATTGTTTGAGAAATAAGCCAGTGAAAACCACCCGGTTTGTTATCTTCTGATGTGAACAATGGTTTTCTAACGTATCACTGTTTGCAACAATATCTATACTTTCATAATAAGATTTATTTGCTACTCTGATGAACATTAATAAAACTTGGAAAGCCTGGTGACCCATTAGAGGATCAATTACTGTAGTGTCTTTTTTCCTGCAAGCATCCAAAATGCTCTTGCATTAGGATTTGTCAGGATAGGACAGCCATTTTATAATAATTCCTCAGCATTCAGGATGGTAACTGTAGGTGAAGGAAATAAAAATAATAATTTATCAGTCTGCTAAAAAGAAGTGATTTGATGAGTCATTACAAAACTGCAAATAACTATGTTCAGTAAATTTTAGGAAGACAGGGTTTTTTATTATTGCTTCATTGTGGAGATGTGTAGGGGGGGAAGAACTATAATTAATGTCATTAGTACTTCCTCTGTTTTATTCTTATTTTTCTGAAGCTTATAATGTTAACAGGAAAAAAAAACCCAGCTTTTGACTGCGAGGTTGCTGGCTGGAATTCAGCCTAAATGAATGGAGGGCTGTGCAATGTCATGTGTAAAATGTGTTGAAGAACTCAGCAGAGCAGAGATACGGTTATGGTTTTAGTAATGTTTGGCAGCCCTGGCTGCCACCTTGGCAGACTGAAGTGGGACTGACTGGGGCTGGAAATTAACGGGTGAGGATTACAGCCATAGAGAAATTGATGGATATAAGGTAAGGTGCTTAAAGAGGCACAGGGCTCTAAACAATCATTTCTGCCTGACTTAGATATGGTAGTTTAAGAGGTTATCATCCCAGACGTCTGCAGTATCCGTCTGAGGGATATAGTGACCCAGCAATAGGACATGGAACGGTGCAGCTGCTTCACGGCTGGGTCAATGTGCAGCAAGATATGTAAGATTTCTGGCCCCCAGACAGTAAAAGGGGACCTGACTTGATTGCCAAGTTGGAGGTGGGATTTCCCTAGAAAGAAATGCCCTACTTGTAGTGATGCATATATATGTTATTT
This sequence comes from Dromas ardeola, assembly GCA_013398915.1. Lineage (NCBI taxonomy): Eukaryota > Metazoa > Chordata > Aves > Charadriiformes > Dromadidae > Dromas > Dromas ardeola. Next base: position 165,473 of record VYZM01015871.1, read on the forward strand.
AATACTTCTTTAATTCAAAATGACCTGTGTAGGCCCTGTTGCCCTGTTTTGGATGCATCTGAAGTTGGTTATGCCAGCTGGAATAATAGCTCTGCTTAACTGTACTTGAGAAAAAAAATCACACATTTCCTAAAGTTAAAAAATAAAGCACGTCAGAAAAGAGAAAGAAGAATTGAAATGGAAGGGATTGTTGACACTATCTGGTGAGATTTAAAAGAAACCCAAGTCTGGATGCCTGCTTTAACTTTTAGCCTGTGATGGCAACTGCATTTTGGTGAGGTACAATCAACATTTTAAAAGCTCGTAAGCAGGTTCCCTAGCAAGGGGTAAATCAAAAAATCTTTCCTGGATCAATTTTTAAATTCCATGTGGCTGCCTTACAATACTTTATTTTTTTTTTCTGGACTTACTACCACTGGCATGGCAGTACCATGACTGCCTAGGAAAGCAAACTACAAGGTAAACAAGAAGAAGACTGCATGTTTTGCATAATCCAAAAATACTCTAAAATATGTTTACCCTTTGGGATGCTTTGTAATCTTTCTTAATTCTGTCTTACTCTCAAATTCTCATTTCCTCCTCATTCTCCCCTGGAAAATAGCTTCCCTTTGCTGAAATTTTCTCCAGCTTAGACTTCTAGGGCTCCTCCATCTGTTGTTAGCATTGTTGTTTCCTTAAGCTCCTGGTAGCACCTCTTCTCCTCCTGCACTGGAGGCAACACTGAAACTAGCATGTGCCAACAGTTACTCACTCACAAGATCCATGAACGCCATGGAGAATGATGCCTACGTGTATTTATTTTATGGAACTGTTGTGATTTGATCTGGCAGCCTGCTGTCCTTCAAACCATGTACTACCAACATGACCTAAAAATATAAGACAAAGATAGCACATAATGTGATATTCTGGTATTGCCACAACCTGAAAAGCCACATCATCATTCAGCAATGTAAACGTTAGAACACACAAATCTTCCACCTAGGACTAATTTTAAAAGGTAGCATCACTGAATACCAGCAGGTTTTAATGCAACCTTAAATGCAACCTTCCCTTGCTAAGTAAAGATGAGAACATACAATAGGTAATCACTGGTAGAAATTGCTTATTAAGTGTCTCATGCAGAAGAACCTTAAACATACAAATTCTTGTGTATCAAGGTTGCTCTCTATCTCTGGTCAGGAAGCAGCTTTGTGCAGTATCATAAACAACGTCCAAGCAGTTTTGCTAGAATACCCATCTACCATCTTCAAAATACCTGGCAGTACTTTATTTGCCTGGTTTTGACATCAATGAAAACAACTGGGCCTTCTCAAAACCCACATCAAATGCTTCCTGTCATGGACTAGACAAAGATCAACAGTGCTGAGTTACAGTTATTTACTAGCTACACATACAGAGACATGCATACACTGTGGCCAAACCCAAGGCTAGTTCTTATGCCTCTGTGTTTACTCTGTTCCGATGTTTGCACAGCACAAGAGAGCTATTGGTGTGGCCTGTGCACTACTTCACTGCTAGTCTCTCTGCATTTCACACAGTTATTTGTTGAAAAATATACGGCACTGTTATCTCACAGTGCTGCAAGGAACTTCTTGAAAACATTAAAACGTCGACTCAAGCACAGGGGCTTGAGTTGCTAGCAACAGCAATGACAACAAAAAAGGAAATCAACTTCCACCAAATGATCCAAATCATATGCCACATCACAAACTTGTGAGTCTAGCAGTAGGATGACAAAACAAGGATGTCAGCGCAATTCCTATCTGTATGAAAACCAGACTGCCCCTTCTCTCCCTTCCTATCAGTTCCTCCAAACCTGAAATTAATCTGAGTCATCCTACCATTAGCATACCTGAATAGAATACATAAACTGTATTTTTGTTTTTTTTTTCATTTTTTGTATTCTCCAATAAAACTAAAAAAAAAAAAAAATTAAGGGTAAAAGAATCCCTAAAAGTAAGATTTTCTTCCTCAAAAGGCTTCCAAATGCATCATTATAGAGTAGGCATATACACACCGAAAGATCTGAAGGCAGGAAAGAATAGACTAATGAATCACAAAAACTGCCTGTAGTCAGTACTAAGAAAGAAGAATGTATTTATTCTGACTGTAAATCCAATCTCTGCTCCACTTCTGTGACTGTTTTAGTAGGTGACTAAAGTAGCCCTGACATTTGCGAAAGAGGGTACAAAATTCATAATTTTATCTGCATAGTAGATTACAGCATGTAGGCCCTTATACTTTTGGATTCGTTACCATGAGAAAAACGTGAGAGATTTATCCTATCTGATAGACAGCACTATGAATGCTGTGCAGCTCTCTCTAACACCTCACTGGGACATCAGCTTACGGGCACAGAAACTGCTAATGACCAGCAATCCTAATCAGGGTTTGCTTTACTTACCCTAACTTCTTGTTGATGAACACTGACAGAATTTCAGAAAATATCTGGCAAGATTCTATGGCGTTGCATATGGCTCCTGTATGTAGGACAGGCTTCATTTTTCCAGGCTAGATAATATACACGCATTGTATTTAATGTGAATGCTCCTGGCTAAATACCACACGTACTATAATCTGTTTGAATGCTTCTGAGCCTGCAGGCTGCTTAATGTGAGATAATTGAAAAGGTAAGTTTTCAGCTTTTTCACAGAAAATCTAGAACCTACTTTACTTCAGCTGAGCTGCACTGGGGCATGAGGGAGACTGAAGCCTACCGTCAGTGTATGTTTTACTGCTATTATTAAGAATGGTACATGAACCTCTGATCATGGGAACATTCTTCTGAAAACTAGAAAAAAATCCACTGGAAAATTCAGCAAATGTTAACTGCAGCCATAGTGTTCTTTAAGCTCCTTTATATCTATCATGAAGGATGGGCAGAAGTGAAAGGCTGTAATTCTGTTCTCATCACAACTGCATATTCTCTGAAAAGATGAATTGTGTATACATATATAAAGAGAATGTTAATGTGGCATAATAGTTGCCTTTACCCAGTGGAATCCACACTTCTTTACATTTCTCCCAGCATGTCCACATCTTTCTGATATGACGATGCCCAAAGCTATACACAGTATTTCAGATTCAGTGTCGCTGGGATCATGCAGAGAAGGGACCATTACCCTTCTTCTCCATGACGTGCTTCTTCTGCATATACAGCCTGGCAGAGTATTAGCTGCTTCTCCTGCCGTATCGCATTTCAAGTGCATGGCTATCATCCTGCTCCATGGGAGTTTGGCAACTGACCTCAACAGGAGCAGGTTCACATCTCATCCCCAAGTGGCTGAGTCTGTCAGCCCTTAAGGACTTCTCTTAGTACTTCTGAGGAGCAAGGCTCTGCCTCCAGTTTAAATACTAGGCCTGATAATTCTGCAAACTGGCTTGCATTTGGTAAGTGATCGCTGCTGCAAATGGTAGCACTCACTTTCAGCTGTATGTGGAACGTTACTGAGAACTTTGTTTTTCTCTGTTGTGACTTGTGTTTGCAACATACCACTTCACTATTACCTGCTGATTTAAATAATATGCTGTTCACCATATTATACAAATATGCAACATAGCATCCATGGTATTTGGCTAGTCATTAGTGAAGAGTCAGATGAGATGACTATCAAATTCCTTATCATTTTATTAGACCTTTCTCTCCCTTCTCTTTTTCACTTCCATTTTTTTTTTTTTATTTTCATCAACAACCTCCAGTATTCCTACAGCAATCAGGCAGGAAAACTATCTCAACACATTTGATTCTGCTTTTGAAAACATTATACATCAGTAACTGTCATGTCTTTTAGCTAAACAGGAAAATGCACTATATTCTATGAAGTTCAGGATGAAAACTGACACTAGTTTGGCAGTCACGCTTTACATCAAAACCAGAATACTTATGGCTCTTAATACTTATTGTTCATAGTTCTCTTAGCATATTCTATCCTCTTGCATAGCAGTCCGGGGTTTGCCTTTCTATTCCACATCAAAACTTTTAATGTAAGCACCCCAGTTCCCAGTGGTAATAGACTGCCCAACGTATCAGATACTTTGCCTCTTGGGCCACATACACGCATGGAGGAGGCAGTAGGTTTTTCTTCCTTGCATTTGATTGTCTTTGCAGAATTTTATATCATATACTGAGAACAGTATTTAACAAAATTAAACAAAATTTCTTACAGAAACAAACCCTCAAGCTCCTGCGCACATATGCAGGTTTACACAGATATTAGAAATTACTGAAATTATAGTAGTTACTCTGCTGATACGGATCAAACAGCTTCAGATTAAAACTGCAACCACTTCCACATGTGACTTGAAACAACCACAAAATGAGATGATTTAGAGCTTTTAGGAGGAGGAGAAAAAATATCATTCATAGCTGTCAGATGCTTTTCAATACAATGGTCTTGCTCTTTAGTAAATTTAATAACCGAGTGAAATTTTTGCCAAAGCTCTCTAACTTTTGGCTCTTTTAAAGTCCTTATTTGTTAAAGAAACAGTGCCTGCACTGTTTTTCTCTGAACAGCTTCCTTTCTTCCACTAAAAAAAAAGGACATCCTAGGATATGCACCCAGGGCTTGGGTTCTAGATGTCAGCACTTCTTAAACTCATGGAGAATGTGCCAATAAGGCTCAATACTGGGAAGACGTGAAATATATGTATGTCACCAAACAACTGAAATTACATTGGAATGATTTAGATGGGCAAAGTAACATGGAAATAACTAGACAGTTTTAACTCCACTGATTCTAGTCACAGATTTATGTGTGCATTACTGCTTTACTTAAGCTCTAGATATTTCAAAGGGATTCATCATTATATGATACCGTTAGACTTCAATTTTTTTAGAATCTTCCTTTATCCCCTCGTGTTTGCAGAAAAAACACTTGAAATTATGAACTTGAAAGATGCAAAAGCAGGAGTAAAATAAAGAGACCCAAAATGTACTGCTTTTAAAATACATGGGCTTATGAATTTTCTTGGAGGGTAGAGGGTTAATCCAGTATTTTTCAATATTCAGAAATAGTATTTCATGAAAACACAGCAGTATTCATTAAGCTGCACTGCACTTCTAGCAAAATTAATTTCTTATATCTAGCAATGGAATCAATTAGAAGCTTAGGAGTCTGAAGTGGGCTAACAAAACTGACTGCTGCACTGAAAATGCCAGAACTACAGAAATACGACGATCAATTTAATTCTGGTAAAAAACTAGGGCATGTGATCTGCTTAGTCTTCCATCCTGTTCTGGCTTCTTTTGCAATGTATTCTTGATCTTTTGTATTTTAAGAGAAACCTCTCATCATGCCACTTAACATTCTGACCTCACAGGGTGTCATTTCTCCCTGTTCACCTCTGTGCTCTAAGTTTTCATTTCTAAATTATAAGTTTGCAATATCCATTTACCGCTCCTCTTCTCCAAATCTATCCCGTACTCTTCATAGTTTGCCAATTGCCCCTGACAAAATACCTTCTGCTCTTTATCTGATACTTTTTGAGGAGCCTCTGCTGATTTCTTAGTCGGATCTCAGTATCAGTACTCTATTCTCATCCTCCTTTGACACAGCTAGCCATTCTCCCCTTCTGGAACGCTTTTCCTCTGTTAACGTCCATGATTCATCCTTTTATTTCCCCCTCATTTTTCTTTCATTTTTTAACTATACTTTCAAGGAAAATAATCTCAGATTACTCCGTTCTTGGTCCCTCTACCGTCTCTTTTTACAATCATCATATTTAATCTCACCATACAAAAAAGTTCAACTACCAGTTCCATGCTGGCTGTGTTTTAGTTCCAGATTTGACTCCTGTTCAGATTATGATCTGAGCGAATAACAGTTACAAGACTAATAGGTAGAAACCTTCATCTCCTCCAAATTCTCAGCATGATCTTCTACATCATACTGCACAATACTATATTACTCTATGTTACTCAGGTTATAATCTGAATAACATCTTTCTTTTTCAGATCTCTCTCTACACTCTCTCTACTTCTAAGTAAGTCTAAGTCTTGCAGACTTTCTTTGAATAAAATGCCGTGTATATTAGCTATTTATTTCTCTGGCCTTGACAAACGTAGAACGCAGCTGCGAAGATTATTTTTCTCTACGCTTCCCTCTGAAATACATCTCTCGTTCCCCATTTCCTATAAAAACAACAACAAAAAAGCTCACAGAAAGCGTTAACTGCTTATGGTCAAGTAGTACAAGGCTCTCTAATGAGCACAGCTGTAGCGACACGCTAATGTAACCCATATCACATGTTAAACAAGTAACATGAGAAACTATCCTTCTTCAACATGCTTTGAGCCTTCACTGGTATAATAAAATCCTTTCAAAATAAATCACCGTACTCTCATGAAAATTAGCACTGTAAGGAAAGTTCTCACAGTACAGACCTTGTTAGCTGAATTTCAACATGGAAGAAATATTTATGACGCAGTTATAAATAGGATTTATAATGGAAATGTTGACACTGTGATAATACTCCCATGCGATATACCCTACTTCATCTTGTCGTTGGCTGATGGACACTGTGACAGACCAATATAGAAATTTGCTGGAGCGGGACAACAGTGGGCAAGTTCTGTGTCCTGGAAGGCATGGTGCCTTTTGGGAGCAAACGAAGAATTTTGAACAGGAGAAAGGAGGCAATTAAAACTCTAGGGTAGCACTGACCTCTTTATCTCAGACTATACCTGTAATTAACACTCCCATGGTGGCAGCTCAGAAAGGTATACCTAGGCTAGAACTCAAGAAGCTACTTCAAGATGGCAACACAGCACTGAAGCTATCCCAGGCTAGTTGCCTGACTGGCTAGCTAGCTTCACAGTCAGATCCCGTAGCCTTTACTAGGCAATCACAATTTGTATCTAGATGCAAATTAACTAGCTCAGTACTTAATGGAAGCCTGTAAAAATTACAGTGATTGTAACAGCTTTATCTCTCTACAGGAAACTGGTTCTCTGTTATTAGTTTTAAAAGTTAATTTGCTCAAAACTAATTATGCGCGTTTTTTTCTAAGCAAATGATTTGATTATGTGAACTCAAAAGTATCTCGGAGAGACTGAGAACGCATCCCGAAGAATTAAGGCTACTCCTTTGCAACCTCTCATTCCTTTGCCTTCTCCCAGGCACGTTCTCTTGTCCCAGATGCGTTCAGGAACGCTGGCGAGTGGGATGAGGCAGAACGTGCGTATGGCAGTGGGACAGGAGTGCCTTCGGATACTTCTACGGGCTCTGGCTTCTCCAGAGCTGTGCAGAAAGGGAACGGAAGCAATAAACTGTAGAGAAAAGATGCCATAGCAAGAATCCCGGCAACAGTTGTGTTAGGATGATGAAGCCGTATGTCAAATAATTTCAGAAAATGAACAGGCTCTTGTATGACTAAGAATAACGAGTGAGCTTCCGTATGCTTTAAGGCACAAACTGACGGCATGGCTAGTAACTCCAATCAGGCAAAATGCTCATTGTAATTGGATTTTTAAATAAAAATATCTGGACTGGTCCACATGCATTTAGCCAGTAAATTCCAGTTAATTAGCATCAGGCAGAAATCTCTCTTTCCTGTCCATATGGAGTTTGCATTTTGTGAACTGGAGGAGGTGGAGATGGCAGGAAGAAGGAAGATGGGAAGGATGTGTTTTCTTCCAAGGCTACAGACATCCACCACTGGTCAAAAGAGAATGTAAAACACAGTTGCTCTTTAAGGCATTAGAAGCCATTAGAAATTGCCTTATCATAAGCTTAAAATACTTATTTCTGAAACAAGTGATGTTCAGCATGTTCATACTGATTCTCTAACAGTAACCAAACATTACAGGAAAAAATACTGGTAAAACCTGACAAATTCTTATTCTTTTCATTAGAAAATCTTTGTTCTCTGCTCATATAGTTCACCTAAAGAAATTCTATCCATCTCTTTAGAGAGGGTTAATTGATAAACTGCTCCTTGATTTCTCTCACGCCTTGTTTAGGAGGTCAAAGGCTGGACGAATTGTTCTGGTGAGCCATGTATGTTCGCCTGGCAGCTGGTTGGCCTGACAAATAATCTGCCATAAAACAATTCAGATCTGAATTTCCAGACCTTAATTGCTCCGTGGTAAAGTGCCCAGAGTGCTCTTACCCTGCAGCAAAGTAGTTCTGCCCCTCTTTCATTTAATCAAACGTTATTCATTCAAACTGAATGAAAGAGCAGTATCCATTTGCTGCAGGATATATATGCGTGCAGACAATTATGGCTTAGCTGTCTGGTCTATGCAAGTTCATACTTTAGCTTACCTCCTGATAGTGTGTTTACAAGACTGTAAGAGATGCTGCTCTGTGGAATTTGGAATGAATGGGTAAGTCAAACAATATTCCCCCTTTTTACAGGGTGTCAAAAGCCTTTCTTTTCTGTTACACCTTTGATACAGCACTCCCATTAGTCATTTTCCCTTCTCTAGGTTTTAAGGAGACACAAAGTAGCATTTATTGTTTTTCTCTAAACAAAAACAATCTCAAACTGTCCCTGGATGACTCCCTTGAATGAGGATATGACTCAGGTTTCATTTGCTTCCTGTCCTGGTATGCTCTCTTTTGACACATCTACAAGTTTAGTGATGCCTGGAGGAAACAAACAGGTCAGAGCTGGGATTTCTCAAAATTTGTTTTATTTAGTGATAAAAAGGCCTCTATAAAGACTGCAACATTTGTTAAATCTATAAAACTTATAGCCTTGTGAGTAGAGCTCTGCAAAGATATACCATCCTCATAGCTATTTATCACAAGCCAAATATCTGCTACAGCAAGAGTAGAAGCAGGGTCTTGCCTGAGACTAGTGTGAACAAGCTTAGAGAAAACGGCTCCCTGTAACCTTTTAACTCCTTACACTATGGCACGGACATTTTCAATCATACTTGCTTTCCTTATATGCAAATATTAAGGTAATCAATTACTGGGAAAGTTAAATCTGAAGATTTCTATGGTACCTCAATATTTATGATTCAGACTGACATTATTATTCTTACCCGCTGAATGCTACTTTGCTTCCTAACGCTTTGTTCTCCTTTCAATCTCCTTTTAAACTACATTACAAAGCTAGAACCTCTTGGCAGCTTCTGATGAATGTCTTAATGAACATAAAATTTAAACACAAGAGAAAGTAATTGGGAAGTAAGAACTGCCATGGTACAATGAGTGATGAATGTTCACTGTAAATCTGAATTGTGTGTAATACTAGTATATGTGGCCCAGAAGGTTGCTTTTTAAGAATTTGAAATTTAAGAGCTTTATCAAAAGATTTTCAAATATTTAAATGGACTTAGGCCACAGGTAATGCAGAGATCACTCATTAGGACAGAAAAAAATGCTTAACTTGTTTACAGAGAGGTATTTGTATTTCACTTTTATGCCCTTTTTCTCTTTCTTTCAAGAGACTTGTTGATATAATACAGACATCAATTTGTTGCTGGCAGCATGCTCGCCTACTGTATTAAGCAGTTCAAGCAATGAGAGAAAAATTACACTTTCCCACAATAACTTATTTTCAAGACAATTTAGCACAATGGAAAGCTTTCTCTCAACTATACTTTCAGAGACTGAGATACAATACTTATCATTACCTTTTAGGAGCACTAACAGGAACTTATAAAGGTACTGTAAAACTAAAAAGCTCAAGCAAGAGAAGAAAACCTAGAAGCTGCTATTAGGAAGCAGTAATGGTTACCTTGTTTTCATTCAAACATATGAAAAATGCTATTTGAAAAGCAGATATTTACTGCTGTTTGTGTGAGTGAATGTAAATATTTAAAAATATTTCTCTATTTTATTACCATAAATGACAAAAGCTAATGCTGACATTGTCCAGTAACTCATAGTACGACACTTGGGAAATATTTAAATAACCAAGTATGTGTACAGGTGAGTCTAAGAGTTAACTGGCACCAGAAAGAATGTACCTGAAAAAGGTATCATGAACACTGAGGATGGAAAGTATCTGTGACATGATAGTATTTGAAAGGATCACAATGATGCATGAATCTGGTGTTTTTCTGCAGCTTATTTAGGATAATTGAAATTTAGTTAACAACTTGGCATCTTAAAGTTACTTAAGCAATGGGAATAGCAATTTTTTTTCAAATGTGTACAAATATGCTGTATTTGGTCATCTTGAACATAATGAAGGAATTTAAAATTTAGACTCCAAAAGAGGTATTTATCTTTTGATATGCAGCTAGCTAACTGATAGGTATTTCCACCCAAAGAATAGAGTAAGTAGACTTTGAGAAATGTTTTGTTACATAACTGCACACACACAGAGCTGGATTTGGGGAAGGGATACAAACTCTTCCCTTCTGTAATTGGAATACAACTTTTAAATGAAAGGAAAATAAGAATCCCGCACCTCCTCTCCCCAAATCTCAGCCAATTTGTCAGCAATGTTACTTCATATCCTATGGCAGGAAGTAAAAAAAAGACACCTAGCAAGTTCTTGATCTGGGGGATTTCTTGGTGTCAAATTTCACACCATGAGATATTTCCATTTTCTCTTGAGTACTCTAGCCATTTCTTTATTTCAAAGGTTTGGCAGCTTTGAAATACTTGCATTCCAAATGCTTTAATTCCCTCTTACTTCTGCTCTCTATCAAGCTTTCCTTTGACAGGGTCCCTGTTATTAGCTCTTTGCATGGCTTCTTAACTAATGATTGATAAGATTAACTGCTGCTATAAATTGAGAGTTCATCAGTAGATGGAAGAATGAAATAATGAAAAAAGAAAAAGACCTGGGTATCACAGGAGTAAGTATGGGCCACTAATGTAAGTCCACTGGAGAGGTTGTATTGAGGTCATTTCCAACAGTGAAAGGTATATATTGATACCTTTTTAAAGTTAGTAAAATCTTACTACTGGAAATAGTTCTGTGGAGCTTTACCTACAGTTCTGGACAGCCATGCTCAAGAAAGATGAATTTAAATCAGGATGAGTACAAAGAAAGGCTGCAAGACTGGTAAGGGGAATGGAGATTCTAACCTGCATGAGGTGACCGGCCTTTGACTTAGGCACTAAAATAAAAAGGAGCGCCCCAACCCTTCCAAACCCAAAATACACAGATTGCTCTCTACTACTAAATACTTAGGAATAATGAAGAAAACGCATTCCTTAAGCTCACTGACAGTAATGATTTAGCAACGAGTTATAGATAATGGTCATTTATACTAAAAATTGAAGGAAATTGTGTTAGAAAAATGTTGAAGAATGTTGTTATTTGATTTTGCCTGGATCCATGATAGGAGTACATTTAAGGATAAAGGGTTTTGTGGCTGACACAAGGATGTGCAGAAAACGAAGGTAAGTAAAAATGAATGTCAGGGCTATAACCTATATTGGCATACAAGTGCAGGCACATCCTTGAAAAGCAGTAACAACATATGACTCAACTCGTGACAGGTGAAAGAAAGGACAGACTTATGAAAATACATTAAACTGGCAAGTGGAGTTCCATTTTAGCTATTCAATCTTAAGCTAAAGAGCAGTACACAAAAATATTAACCTCATGGAAAGACATCAGAAAAACAAAGCAAAACCCACTTTTTGCTTCCTTTTACAGCAACTTTCCAAACCACGTGACAGGTGAAAATGGGTTGCAACGTTGATACAAGTGATACAGACTTAATTCTATGATATCCTGAGTAAGGCATTAACGTTCCACAGAGCACCACAGACATAACATAGGAAGACACCCTCACAGGTTATGAATGGTAAAGCATTCTCCAGAACTCAGGCCTTAGCTAACCAAGACTGTCAAGAATTCCCTTGGTCAGTAAAAAACGTAAGCATCTCGTCCCTAAAAACACACTACAAAAATAACCCAAATTTCTGTTGATTTAAGTTCTCTGAAGTCTGTGACACCATCCTGAAGAAGCTATCAATTTGAGGCAAAGTTGTACGCTTGATACTGACTTTTCAACACTTGACTGGTTTTATACAAAGCAATAGTCACGAAATGATTAAAAAAATGAAAACAAAATCTCCTTGAGCAATGTACACTCTTCATTACCTACACATGGCTATTGTTTCTGTATAAACGACAACATTCAAAATGAAGTCAACTTTTTAACAACACAGAATCCGTTCACTTCAAAAAAAAAAACCCAAACCCAATAAACTAGCCACAAAACCCCCAGTGTCTAATTACCTGGTTGGTAGAAATTTGGTGAAAGTTCTCTGGCAACTGCTCTTGCAATATCACATTCCTGGCGAGCCGCCTGTGCAGCCTGATCCGCAGCATCAGCTTTAGCTCTTGCATGTGCAGTTCTGTACAGAGTAGAAAACAGTTTATATGCAGAGAGGTCTTTTATGAGTTGCATCAATAATGTGAGAACAAAAGACTACTGTCCCCAGCTACCATACACTATCCTGTGTAGGGCACTCTTACGCTCACTTGCTGTGAGTTACTGCAAATCAAAGTATTTCAGAATCTCAGTTCTTCAGTCCTTCTCATCCTCCTACCACATTTAGTTGTAGGTACGCAATTTACAGCCCAAGCTTTCTAAATAGAAAAAAAAAAAAAAAATCTGATCGAAACCTGGGATTATAATTTTAACAACATTACCAGAATGTGTACAGAAGTGTATGGAAGGTCAGACTGGGCCACCACACTGACTCCCAAACAGGGGTCTGTGAGACCAGGATACACAGTGTGCAAGGGGACTGTGGAATGCTATTACATTCTAAAGTTAATGCTCAATGCTGGGTGCCATGTAAAATTTTTTGAAGGGCAAAATTGAGGTATGTTGGCCCAAAAAACTGAGAAATGTCTTCCACAATCAGACCATGTTGGAAAGGAATGGGATGGAAAATGTGTTTCATGCTTCAAGAGGCATTTGTGTAAATTGGGACTTAACAGTTTTAAATTCTTGTAACTCACTGAATTTCAAATCCAAAACAATGTAACTGTTCTGAAGTTTGGACATCAGTTTGGAATACTGTCATAAAGTAATCTGCCCTCTGCTTCCCCTTTTTTCCTTCTGCTATTTCTTAAAAAGCCTCAAGAACAGCTTGTGCAAGTGCCTCTGGTTCCAGACTGTGTAAATTGATACTTGTGTTACTGCAAGATTGCATCACTGTTTGTCCCATCTTCCCTCCCCACTTCGTTTTTTAAACAGTCATCTGTTTAAAAATTCCTGATGACAGTGATCTCTCTGTGCCTTTACACATAGCCTAGAGCTATTAAATGGTTCGTTAGAACAGAGGGAAAGCTAAACATGGCAAACCGGCAGAGTTTTTTGAGCCTCTAGAGATATTAATAACATTTCTAAACCAGATATATTAAATTTCATGATCTCAGGAATTTTCTCATAACATTCTAGTAGAAAACTGACACTCAAGTAAGAAAAAAGTCAGTTAGGACAACAGCAGCAGCAACTTTTATCCCATGAGCCTGGTGATACTAATCAACAGCAATCAAATAAATGAAAACTTTCAACAACTTCACTGTAAAAATTCAATTTTAATTTCCAGGAATAAAGAAGAGTTCTATGTGGTTTACATGAACCAAGAATTAAACGTTAGCATTAACCAGAATGAGCATCAAGAGATTAACAGTATGGCAGACTTTGCATTTCTAAAAGGATGTTTAATCCCATAGGGTACTAGTATAAACACAGACATAAAAAAAACACATAGACAGTTTCATCTGTGGTGCCTGGAGAAGATTTATTTAAGTTACATCCTTCCTCAAATGTGTGTGGGGATAAATGTTGAATGTTATTTCAAAGCTTAGCTTGTCATAATTTACTGGATAAATATCAGCTCACGCTGCCTTCTCATAGGTCCCTCTGGGTCTCTGAGAAAAAAAAGATAATGAGCAAATAAGCAGTAACACCTTCGACTTGTACTCAGGATGGGGGAAAGAAACTGTTAATCAAAACAAATACACCGTATAATCCCGTATGTGTTCTATGCAGTTCATGAATGGTTGTACAGTATGTGCTTGCTTAGTAACAGTAATCTAACCCGTTCTTTCTCTATAATCATTATTTTCAATTAGATGAGCTATTCTTAGCTCCTACATAATTATGTCTATGTAGCATAAACTTAATGAAGCAATCCTAGCACTGGGACATTGTTTTGTGAGACAATAATGCAGTCTGCACATAGATAAACTAGACACTGATCATCCTTTTGTGGTGATAGAACAACCAGACTATTGCCATATAAAAATAGTCTAATACTATTGCCACCACTAAAACATACATTTTAAAAGCTAATATACTAAATGACCAGCATCAGGAAAACATACCACCAGGATAGTACAGTTTTTTATTGATGCCTGTGAATTTTCTGTATTATTATATCCAAGAAGCAAATCGCACATCCTGTCCAAACACACAGCATCAAAGCAGTGAAGGAATTAAATGGTGACATGAGTAACAAGCTAGTGAAACTTTGCCACATGAAGCTGGGCAGAAGCAAGCCACCGCAGGAAGAAGCCAATGGAACAGAAGGTAAATGAGCACTGCTTTCCTTGGCTGCCTTATCTCACACCCTTTTTTTTTTTTTTTTAACTCGCGCTTCCTGCTATTCTGCCCCTTTTGTACTCACAGTCAGGAGTTCCAGCAGACCAGAACGGGAGCGACTGTTCAGACGTGAACGCTGCCAAGGCATGTCTCAGCGACACACTTGAGCAGAACCTCTCAGTGCTGTACCGTCGCTGAGAGACGACGTGGCAAGAGACACTAAATAGGCACCGGAGGGTAAGGCACAAGAAGGGTGCTGATGCTCCAGGGCAGGCCTTGGACTGCCCAAACTGAAGTGTGGAACGCGTGGCTGCGCTGAGACACTTCCCTGGCGGCCTCTTCAGCAAGCATCACCCACGACATATGGCAAATGTGAAATGAACAGGAGAAACCGGCAAAGCCGGTGCTTCTGTACGGAATAGGAGCACCGTGCCTCACCTGTGAACACAGGCTCTTCATTGTTTGCATTATTTGCTATTTATCACCTTGGCATTTGGATGCTCGGGTTTAGTGGCTAACTTCCGCAATGTGTACTTTATTATCTCAATTTGAATCTGTATATTCAGACATTTCTTTTACTTCCTGCACACTTACTTAGAAGTGTCAGACTCAAATAATTTTTCTATTGCTATTTAATTTCCTTTTTTTTTTAATTCTGACTTCCACACTTGATTTGTCTGTATGTTTCCCAAATTACCTGCTTACAGCTACTGCTGCTTGGCACTACATTTTGTTTGTACTTGTTTCATTCTGCCTTGCACTGACCCCCACACTGTCAGAGTGTTATTATCAGAGACTACAGAGAAATACATTAGTTTTGAATGACAATGTTTAGAAGGGACTGCTATGAAAGCAGGGAAGCCCCACTGAAATAGAATCCATCTGCTCCATTTATGCTTTACACAATTTGGGAAAGCCTTCTTTACCTTTTGTTCTGGAGTAATTTTGACACTGTAAAGTCTTGAAGTTTTGTTTATTAGCAGTAATTATTCATGGAAATTTAAGTCTATAATATACCAAGTCAAAATGACCCACGTTTGCATGACCACCATCTACTTGAGCATTGTGTTTTTTTCACAGAGAGCTCTACATCTTTTGCCATGACAAGAAATCTTTATGGGAACTTTTGGAAGAGAAAACTCAAAAAAAGGTCTCCTTTCCTCTTCCACAGCCAAGAAAAAGCCTGCAGTAGGCTTTGCATACTCCAGGAAAGGTCAATCTGAAGTTTCAGAAACAAAACAGAAACTATGCAGAAAAGAAGGCAACAATCCACAGAGGGCAAAGTAGTAAGGGAAAATAATGAGTGACCTGCTTTGCAATGCTGCATTCAGGTTCTAACCCACAGCAAGGGACCTTTAATGATTCAGGTGAACAGGCAGTCCTTTGTAAGAATTCATTCCCAGCAACTGTAAGACATAATACTAACTTTTGAACTGCCACGTGTTTTTTTTGTCTGTATATCTACTTGAAAGCATCACCCTGCCATTAATACTCCATGTGAAGTCTCAAACGTGCTTGAAAGCTCTCAAACCAATATAGAATCAAAGTATTGAAAACAAAACCAATTCATATTTAGAGGAACGATCTATCACTTAACTAATGAGTCCACAGTGCTGGTAAATGCTCTCAAGACAAGGACAAAATTAAGTTGGATCTGTTGTATCAAACTATACTTACAATAAAAATGCACCCACAGCCACAGCTCATGCATGGTGTTGGTACGAGGTGACTGCGCACAGAGTCCCTGTATCGACCAGTCCCTGTCGTCAGTGAGCAAGGGCTGGAGGACCAGTGGCTAACTGAATAACCTTGCTATTGTTAGAAATGTTATTTGGACTCATATCAGGGTCTGATTTTCAAAGAAGCCTAAGCTTTCTAGACTGTGGGACAACTGATACCACTACCAATACCTTTATTTTCTGTGTTTGGTTGGGTAGGTAAACGTATACATCACCTTACCTACACTCAAGAGATTACAAGCACAGCATCAGGGGCTTCTTACAAGCAGTCTCCCCTTCCAGCAATGCTACAATCGGATTGCTATCTCCTTATGTCTGAAAAGTGACCTGAACGAGGAATACTGAGGGCTGAAGAGCTTAAACAAAATTATCTAGCATTCTGCAGCAACTATATATTCTTATATATAATGCCATGTGTCTGAGATGCATTATGTAATGTTTACTTAAATTTAAACCCCATTTAGAGCCGTCCATTACCCTGCAGATTATTTTGTATTTCCATGGTATCCTTCAATGCACTTTTAATGCTGCCTCATTAAGAGTCAACTAAAAATGTAAGCAACATATGTTTACTTTGTTTCATTTTTCAGCTTTTACTAAACACAGTGATTCCAGCATAAAGCTTTCCAGGAGCTTGCTTTCTACTTCTTAAAACGATACAAATAATTTTCTCTGTTAACTATTTGCCAAAAGTATGAAACACAATTATGTTCCTATCAAATCATCCTAAATTAATGATCTTAACAATGTTACTTACTAACAGATTTCCGTATTATCAAAAAAAAATCAGTAAACTACATGAAGTTCTCAGAGATATATTTAATTAAAGACAGCTGAGTAATATTACATATTATGGGTTACTACCCATATCATCCTTTTTGACATTGGAATACTCTAAAAAACAATCCCACCTTCCTAAATTCTAAAATTCAGTGATTCTTCTAGAAAGCGAAGAATATGTTGTTGTTTTTTTCCAGGTATGAAATTTTCCAACACTTTTAAATTTCTTTCTATCTGTTGGAGGTTCAATTCTGCAAAACCAAGCTCTGACAAAATTGCTACAGAGATCCACAGCATTTCCAGGAAAAGAGGAGCTAGAGAGAAAGAGGAAAACTTTAAGGATGATTCTTTGGTAGTTTAATTTTCTCCTTGTCCCTGTTTTATTTCCATATTCTTTTGATATTATACATTAGTAATGAATGCTAGAGAATTATCTAGCATCTATGCATTTTTTTAACACTGCAAGTGAGAGACTGGCATTTATCAAGGGTGCTAGTCATCCTCCTCAGCCTCTTTCAGTGATAATAGTGGATGAAAAACAGTATTCTGCTACGGTAAGATTAAAAATACATATGTGCACAACTATGTAGAGCTACCTAAGAACTCTTGGCTTCATCACTCTCAGCAACTCATAGCTGTAATATACCTCGGAAGTGATGGTAGGTCACAGAATACCAGCAAAAAATGGGAGTCCCCAAGAGAAACAGAGAGGAAAAAAGACTGACTTATACACACTGCATATGAGAGCTTCACATCAGTGAGAAACTTAAAGTGCTCCTAAACTACAGATTGACTTGAGCAAGTGAGATATGTGTCCTCCATTGAGAAGTCTGAATTTAAAAAAAAAATCTTCAAAGTGCTTTATGTAACCAATGTCCTTTGTGCTTTGCTGTATTTTAGTTTCAACTAGCCACTCCTTCTTCACGAACTGAAGGGAACTTCAGTTCACTCAGGAACTGGACTCTTTGGTACTACCAGTGAAGTCTCATGTAGTGAAGCATAAGCAGGTCCATCATGTACACGCTGCTGGCACATTGATCCATACCACCTTACCTAATTTTGTTTCTGAAAACTCCTCCTTCCCAGCCTAAATCCATTTCTCAGGTTTTTTCCAGTCCTACCTCATTGGAAGAACAGAAAAAAAGATTAACCTTTAGTTAACAACTCCTGAAAACCCAAGGAAATTCCTCACAATTGGCAAATGGCCAACCCAATTTCAGTACTTGAAAAAATAACCTGGGGGTGATGACTGGTTAGCCAGATGTCAGTCTTGGGCATAAATAACATCGTAAATAAACTGGGTTTACATCCATAAAGATTTACAGGCTAACAGTATGTAGTGCCAGACTTCATGCTGTAGACAGTGATTTTGCCAAACACTTCATACGCATGTGAAGATTATGAGTCCTATACCTTATCTAGGTTGCCTTGATTTAACATACTTGGATTGTTTTCAAGGTTTCTGACTTTGTACCCTATGGCAACGTAATTAAACAGCAGCATAAATTACACGGAATGAATAAGGCACATCAAAATGGATTAAAAGCTAACTCTTGGGCACATCCCGAAGATTAATGCAGAAGACATAAAAGAAAAGGGTTGACGTGAATTTTACCATAGGAATTGGGTTTTGCTCCAGAGTTGTTTAATATTTTACTTTTATAATGTCTCAATACAAGCCAAAACATAGTATGGTAGAGTTGGCAGATTACACAACTTCTGGATTCCAAAACCCCCCAAAAGGACGGTTTACCGTAACCTAAAGTTCAATGATAACAACTCCAAACCCCATTGCATTTAACTGTGAACAGTGAAGCCGAACACTGGGAAACAGAAAATCTGGCCAGTACGAGACTGTCATGGAAAGTAGCATATAAGGATTATGAGATCACGCTGGCTAGCCCCACACACTGCTGCAAAAGGAAGGTTAATGTCATCTTTATACACGTAAAGATGAAAATCAAGTATAAACAGGAATTTGTTCTTGCTGTACTACGTAATCCAGAATCCACAAAACCACTAATGGAACAATGCCCAGCTCATCTACGTCTCAAGAAGGAAAAAGAAATGTCAGCACCACAGAATAACCGAGGTTCTAATAAACCAAGCTTTTTAACTTAAATTCTCAAGCCTCATATCTAGTCATTATTGAAGAAACACTGAGAAGCCACTTACCACGGTGTACACATGGATATCTGACAGTAGAAAATGGGGAAGACAAGCATTTCAGATAAAGACGTAACGGACTGCCCAATGATTAGAAGCTGAATTTGGGCATAGTGAACCTTGAAATTTTACATGGAAAAGGACGGAACTTTCTAAGTCTTTAAAATGATATTAGGCAGTGTAGTAAAAGTCCTCTTTAATCCATTTTCTGAGAAAAAAAATCACATGGTCTTTTGTTTACAGGAAGTGAGATTAGATGATTTAGGGACTGTTTACGTTAGGTATTTCAGACATCTGACATAAGTGCTCTGATCATCTAATTGGAGGCAACCCTCTTATTCCATTAAAAATAAGAAATTTGAATTATTTACAGTTTGATCCTCTGAACTGTATGGATGTTCGACTCCTGCAGTGGTCAGCATGAATATGCTCTGCTGGGCCTACAAATGTATGAATAGTCTGATGGCAAACACCAATCTATGTGTTCGTTGAGGAATCAGCCGCCTTCTTATGCCAAAATTCAGGACCTGTTTGCACTCTCCTTTAGAACTCTATGGTCCACATTGATAAAACCAGAACCACTCGGCAACTCAGGGGTGCCAAGGCACATGTTTCTATAACTTACACTAGTCACATGTGTACTCAGCACTTCAGAAAGATTTTAGGGAATGAAAGACACCTTCTTTTTTGGGATGTTATTTCTGAAAATTCACTTTTAACAATTGAGATAAATAGTTCAATTTCCCTAGCCTGTCTATCAGGCCCTCACACCTGCACACCTGTTTGGAAAAAGACTCACATGCAGATGTCTGAATTTAAAAAGAAGCTTTTAAATTGCTGTTAAGCCTCCCTAGAGAAGTTTTATTTACATAGTACTCTCCCTAACCTAAGGTGTCCCAGGAGCCTGGCATTATTTACGTGCACACCAGATAATCTGCCCCTGAATCATGGAGCTGGCTCTTCATGTGATGTATTCAGTTTTATCCACCATTCTGTCAGGAGCTTGAATGAATGAAGTTTTGCTTTCATATTGATTGTACTTGACCCTAGCACTGGCACAGAAATCTTGAAGATGGCACGGTCTTCAATTTCAGCAAGATAAGCGGCATCATTTCAAGCAGAAAGCAAGTTTTCCTGTGGGGAAACTTTCACTTTAGGCAAAATACACTTCTGTATACTATGCTCATAGAGTTTTTTCCCCATTTTTGCCAATGGTGATTCACTGCCAGTACCTTTTCACGTCACTAAGTGCCAAGTACATCTAGAGAAAAGTATAAATCTTGATGTGCATTTGCCTATCCTACTTTATAGGACAGACTATATCCTATCCTACTTTATAGACTATGCTATATCCTATCCTATTTTATTACTGAGTCTCCTTAGTGAGCAGTATTTTCTTCCAGTTCCCTGGCCCCATAATGTTAATTCCTGCAGACAGGAGGATTTTTGGAAAGGGGTAAAGGAATAACTGCAAACAATTTGTTGTTTCCGATCAGCAAAGCCAATTAGATTGGTTGACTGAAGAGAGCTTCTGAATCTAGCTGGAAGCGTAAAAAAATAGATGCACACTTGAGCTTCAGCTGCTCCTGAGTTAAGTGAAGGAAAAAAAAAAGGAGATAAATATGTTGCTCTTCCCTTCATCATAAAATGTGAGCTTCAAGGAAAAAGAACCCCATGTAATAAGGATTCTGCACAGAGAAGGTGAGTCTGTTCAAGGAAATAAGAACACATGGACCATTCTGATCATAGAATCATAGGGTTGGAAGGGACCTCTGGAGATCATCTAGTCCAACCCCCCTGCCAGAGCAGGGGCACCTTAGAGCAGGTTGCACAGGAACGCATCCAGGCAGGTTTTGAATGTCTCCAGAGATGGAGACTCCACCACCTCTCTGGGCAGCCTGCTCCAGTGCTCTGCCACCCTCAAAGTAAAGAAGTTCCTCCTCATGTTGAGATGGAACTTCCTACACTCAAGTTTGTGCCCATTACCTCTTGTCCTATTGCCGGGCACCATTGAAAAGAGCCTGGCCCCATCCTCCTGACACCCACCCTTTAAGTATTTGTAAGCATTGATAAGGTCACCCCTCAGCCGTCTCTTTTCCAGGCTAAACAGACCCAATTCCCTCAGTCTTGCTTCATAAGAGAGATGTTCCAGTCCCCTACTCATCTTGGTAGCCCTATGCTGCACCCTCTCCAGCAGTTCCCTGTCCTTCTTGAGCTGGGGAGCCCAGAACTGGACACAGTACTCCAGGTGTGGCCTCACCAAGGCAGAGTAGAGGGGGAGGATGACCTCCCTCGACCTGCTGGCCACACTCTTCTTGATGCACCCCAGGATGCCATTGGCCTTCTCGGCCACAAGGGCACATTGCTGGCTCATGGTCACCCTGTTGTCCACCAGGACTCCCAGGTCTCTTTCCACTGTGCTGCTCTCCAGCAGGTCAGCCCCCAACCTGTACTGGTGCCGGGGGTTATTCCTCCCCAGGTGCAGCACCCTACACTTGCCCTTATTGAATTTCATAAGATCACTTGCTTAGGGAATTTCCGAGGTAAGTTTAGTGCATTTCACTTCCCCCCTTCCACACATTTTTTTTTAAACTGTTGTCTACCTGGGATAAATGAAATAAAATAGTAGGTATGACGACTGCTATCATCAAAACCAGTACCTGGCAGCTATTCTAGACTCTGCGTGTAAGAAAGCAACAACAAGTCACCATCCCAGGGGTACAGCTAGATGAAAAATAAGAACAGCTTATAGGAAAAGACTAGGAATTATTTTTGTATCAAAATGGACTGGTTTTTCAATTTAAAACATTATCTTAACATTTTTCAGTGTTCTACTGATTTTTATCACTTTCAATTACTTGTAAAAATAATTAAAAAATCAGAAAATACAAAATCAAATGTAAATTTTTAGAAAACAATAGATTTTTACATTTTTGTTAGAATAATTCTACTTAGAAAACTTTTTGAAGCTCTATTAATCAGTAAACTTATTCAGGAAAACTATGTCAAATGTCATCCTTGATAACATCTCTATTTATTAATCTCTCCTCTACACAGAGTTGATGTGGTTTTTTAAGGATAATATTTTTTTTAAATTTTAGGGCAAAGTCCACAGATACTTTAGCAAAGAATACCAAAGTATTTGTAGATCAAAATATATAATATAAAAACAGTATCTTATGTCTCTTTACATCATAAAATACAAAACTTGCAAGACACTGGTTGCATGAAAATGGCATTACAGGAATTTACAGGAAAAGTGTGAAAATGTATTTAAAGTTCTGTGGCTTTTGCTGCCTTCAAAAAGTGTAAGATAAACTCCCCAAACATAAATACTTCTAGGAGTATGCTTCATGCTTTTCCTAAGTGACTTTGTCAGTTTGTAATTTACTAGATTATAGTTCTAGTATCTGAATCCAAAGACTTCATTACTGTGCTTCATGGAGGAAAATATACTACGAAAAGAAGTCACAACTACAGGCTTTGTGGCTTGGTGCTTATTTGCCTTTCTCTCTTCCAAAAGCTGTAGTGCACATGCATTTATTTCTGCCATTTAATAATAAATAATAATAATAATAATAGTAATAATGATAGTAGTAGTACCATGGAATTGAGATCTTCATAACAAATGAGAACAGAAAGGACACACTGGCCATGGAATAAAGTTTTAATTTAAAATAGTTTTGGGGAGGCTTGAAAAAATATCTAGCACATAATGGCAAACAAATTAATTCTTTATAAGATATAATAGTGCAATTTATGCATTTATAACTAAAAAAAGAATGTGGTGTAATTAAACTTGTAATAAGTTTGTTAAATAATAAACATATTGACATGCATTCAAATAATCTGTGGCAGTATTAGTTTTTTTTTAACAGTCCTTTTAATATCTTTGGGCATTAAAATCTAGTGGGGAAACAAAACTGTAGTATTTTCATCCTTTTAAAGGCATTAGCTGTACGTGTTTAAATTTAATCTTTGGGTCCTTAGCAGTCTGACAGCCAAAACAGAATTGGACTTATCTTTCTTTGCAAGGTTCATTTCTGTTCCCCGATCAGGTGCCAGATGTCTAGAAAAATAGTATTGATAGAAAAACATCTAGCAAACAATTCTGGGATTAGTTCTTCCATTTTCAGATGTTACAAATTCCCTGACATGTTTAAAGATAACTGTTAAAAAAATTCACAGAAATACCTGAATAACAGAAAACACTGATATGTTGTATCTGAACAGCTTAATTAGCAAAAGGCCTAAGCTCTCCACAGAAGACAAGTGCTCAAGTGTAGGGACGGTTGTACGTGATTTGACTTTTCTCCAGGCTGGCAGATATGAATCAAGCTGCTCGTATTATACACTAAACATCAAGAGACTGAACAGCATAAACAAGCAAAGGGAAGACTTTGATGATCCTTCCATCTGTAAACATGTAATTCCTCTTAACTGAAGAGCACTGCAGATTGAAAATATCGTCAGATCGTTTCAGACATAGAGCAGGTGACAGCTATTTCACAGCTATTTCGTTGTCTCCAGCATGAAGGAAATGCAAAAGCTGGGTTTATGACGAACACAGTTAACAGCTTTAAAATAATTTTCTCTCATATACATACCCTGCCTCAAAATACATATGTATATACTTACCCTCTGTAGCTACCTACAATGCTGACAATGACACACAATCTGAATAAACAACCAGCATGTCCTGTCAGCTACC
The DNA here is from genome assembly GCA_013398915.1 of Dromas ardeola. NCBI lineage: Eukaryota > Metazoa > Chordata > Aves > Charadriiformes > Dromadidae > Dromas > Dromas ardeola. The sequence continues at coordinate 189,351 of VYZM01015871.1, forward strand.
AGAAAATTTGAAAAACCAGGAAGGTTGCTCTCTGCTGGTTCCCATAGGGCTGATGATCTTGCCTAGATGCCCAAAAGCCTTTTGTGGCATCCAGAGACTGCTGAAAGAGAGTTCACAGAAGCCCATTTATTCCTGCTTAGAGCAGTCCTTGGCTGCTTTGTTCAGCTGAAGTCATGCAGATCTGCATGGGAAGGCTGACGATTCACGGTTGTATTCTTACATATTTAGCAGTAACCACTTGTGAGAGTAACAACTTATTGCAAACTCATCAAGCCTAGTGCTTTGAGACCCTCTGAAATAAAGCTAGTCAAGGTCTATTTGCTCCTTTCTTTTCCTTACTACAGTCCTTGGCTGGAGCTCTGACATTCTCCGCCAGCCTCTTCTAGAAAGCAATTATTTCCTGAGTCACTAATAGCAGAATTTTAATGTAAATACTACTGCGTGCCACAGAGGAGGAAGTAAGTCCCAAAATAATCAATCCTAATATATTGTTGTCCTCTCTTCACACAAACACAGATTTACCAGATCTATCTAAAGGTTGATGGGTTTTAGTGACCCTCACGACTGTGACACTGGAGCAGCTGGTAAGACAGCAATCTCCTATTAGGCAACACTGTGCCCTCCCCCTTCCACCAAAAAGCTGTTCCTTCTAAGGCCTGATCTTGAGACCTGCTGCCCTATTAGGCAATTCCTGAGCCTCAAAAATTACTCTCCCAGTAAAGTATCTTAAGTAAGTTACCTTCCTAAATTGCAGATCTCTTAGGAATATTGGAAAAGGGCCACGTGCTGAATCCTCTCCCTTTTGCAAAGCAGGATTACCGCAGTTTGCCAGAAGCACCGGATCTGTTCTGCCTGCACTGAATGATGGTGCTGCACACACGTGGAATTGCTTTCCAGAAGTGCTGGGCATTACTCTATCCATACCCGACTAAGTTCTGCACTCTTCACGTCTTCAATAAATAACACTACAGGAGTAACTGCTGCTATCACAGCAATTCGCGTAGCTGGCAGCCAGTGGTAACTGCATGGCCCTCAACACCAGCAAGTGACAGAAAAATATTTTTGCCTGCTATTTTTCTTGAGGACATTAAAGGAGCCTCACCATGTCAAAGGCATGCACCATGGCAGGGAAAGGGCTGATAAATCCTGGGGAAGCCAGTGTCCTGGAACAAGGCTGTGAGCTGGATGAATTATCTTAGAATCACAGAATGGTTTGGGTCAGAAGGGATCTTAAAGATCCTCTAGTTCCAACCCCCCTGCCATGGGCAGGGACACCTCCCACTAGACCAGGTTGCTCAAAGCCCAATCCAACCTGGCCTCGACCATTTCCAGGGAGGGGGCATCCCTAACTTCTCAGGGCATCCTGTTCCAGCATCTCACCACCCTCACAATAAAGAATTTTTTCCTAATATCTAATCTAAATCTACTCTCAGTTTAAAACCATTACTCCTTGTCCTATCACTACACTACAAATGGATAAAGAGTCCCTCCTCATCTTTCCTGTAGGCCCCGTTTAGGTACTGTAAGGTTGCTACAAGGTCTCCCTGGAGCCTTCTCTTCTCCAGCACCAACAACAACAGCAACAATTTATTCGTCAGGTTGAGTACCAAGATAAGATGATCCTTCTTAGAGTCTGTACAGATACACCTTCACGTGAATATGTACCTTATTTTATGAATCCCATGGGCAAACCTGAAGGTCAGCAACAGGGAATGGCTCAGACTTGCCTCAGTTCTTCTGCTGAAGCCTACATTGCTGGGAGCTTAAAGGAGGAATGGGAGGACATTCTTGAAGAGTCACTGGAAGAGCAAGAAAAGTAAACACATGCTTCCTTGAAGACTTTGATAATTCAAGATGATCAGTGCAAGGTAATTCAAAGATTATCCCATTTTACATAATTAACAAAATAATAACAAAATCTTTCCCTCAACAAATGATACATTTTCAGCTATATCTGTTGATGATGTGTATGTCATGCAACAGGGCATGGAATTTCATAGAATCATAGAATCATAGGGTTGGAAGGGACCTCTGGAGATCATCTAGTCCAACCCCCCTGCCAGAGCAGGGCCACCTAGAGCAGGTTACACAGGAACGCGTCCAGGCGGGTTTTGAATGTCTCCAGAGATGGAGACTCCACCACCTCTCTGGGCAGCCTGCTCCGGTGCTCTGCCACCCTCAAAGTAAAGAAGTTCCTCCTCATGTTGAGATGGAACTTCCTACACTCAAGTTTGGACCCATTACCTCTTGTCCTATTGCCGGGCACCATTGAAAAGAGCCTGGCCCCATCCTCCTGACACCCACCCTTCAAGTATTTGTAAGCATTAATAAGGTCACCCCTCAGCCGTCTCTTTTCCAGACTAAACAGACCCAATTCCCTCAGCCTTTCCTCATAAGAGAGGTGTTCCAGTCCCCTAATCATCTTGGTAGCCCTATGCTGCACCCTGTGTTGACCTTGTGTTATGCTTAGCTGACAATATTTAATAAAATGCAGTCTTGCTGCTTCGGCTCAAGCATGCTCTGGCAGCAAGTGGATGTATATGGAATATGATTTCCCATTTGAAAGGAGAAGTCACTTGATAACAAGTAGAGACTTACTCTGGAATCCTATTAAATAAATAACATTTTCACTCTCTGTGAGACAGATGTGCAGTGAAAGGCCTGCTGAGATAAAGAAAACTTATGCTATAAAGTACAGCGCTGAAAGGAAGACTTGCTAAAGTTCTGTAATGGGTTAGTTTGCAAGGAATTCTGTGGAGATCCTTCAACATTAACTTGAAAAGTGCTTTTGGCAGTTTCTTTTTCTAACTCTTGTACACGTGAGTACAGCTGTAAAGTCTTACAATTTACTCTTTTTCTTAAATGGCTGAACTGTCTAGTAACAAAGTACTGTTTTGAGTATTCAAACTGTTGCTGAGAAAATAGGACAAAAAATGACCGCTTTTTGAAGGGTCAACATGGAAACTAGATTTCTACCTGACAATTCCACAGAACGGGTAGAAATATAAAAAAAGCTTTTAGGAGTTCTTGCTAAGCCTATTGGGTTGTCTCAAAAGCAAGGATATTGTCAAAGAAAAAGGCTGACTCCCATGGCAGCATATCAGAAGCATTTGTCGTAAGACTCTCTGTGATGGTGGGACAATTCTTTTGCCAGTCTGTGTCAGAGAGCAGATGCGTCAGTCCCCCACTGCCCAGGGTAAGAGGTCCCTGTTCTTTTGGTGAGTACACGGCACCAAATCTACATGCTAGAGAACCATGAGCTCTAAAAAGGTCCCATTTCCTCCAAAGCAGTTGAAGCTACACACCAGGACATAAATTGTCAGGATATCCAATGTGTCCATTTCTTCCTGCAAAGATACTTGGCTAACAGCAGACTCTTTTTTTCACTAAAATTGAGCTCTTCGCTGTCATGAGAACAAGGTGCCACCCCACCCTATATGAAAAAAATGATTCCTTGCCAGCAAGGCCTGGCAGTCAGCCGAACAGCTTTAGCAAAGCTGAGGCAGAGTTTCCTCACAGTAAGGTCAAGTCATTTGGGGTCTTTGTCCTTAGGTGTGCTTTTGCTTGACAACTAGTTAACACTTCGGAGGCTCAGTTGAGTCACTGTAAATATACTGAAGCTCTTTTTCTTGCCTTTCTCTATAAATTAGTCACATCATTCTTTGGCTGGTGTCCACTACAGTGTTTTCATTGAATTTAGCAGTCACTCATTAATGTGGAAGATGATCCTGCATGAATAGGAAGCTGACATGACTTCCCAGATGTTAACCAACCATCCATGTATGCCTCCAGACACATTAATGATATGCCATGCTACCCAATTCTTCCACATACACACTCCTCAATGGTAAAGCCTCAGATCACGACAGGAAGACGACTCTTGTCTCTCATTGGTGCAGACCAATATCTAAAAGACAGTGCCTGAAAAAAGCGTGATAGCAGTTGACTGGAGGACAGTTGAATTGCCAGCTCTCATCCCGAGTATTGCTCACAAGACACTCCCGTAAGACGCCAAGTAGGCTGGTGTTGGGTAGAACTCCGAGCATGGGGGAACAGCACCCTATTCAGTGAGAAAGGCAGAGACCAGAGAACCATCTCTCTTCCAGTAACGTTCTATAGGTAAAAAGTGCACTTAGTACTACAATTTGTATTTGGGCTAGCTGCTGTCTCAAAAACAGTGATAGACCAGATTAAGTGTCTCTATCTTATTATCTGTAACTGGGATCAATATTGATACTCATACTGGTGTAACTATGGCTACTGATATCCATGTTGGGATCACGAGTGATGCTGTCATCCTGAAATTTTTATCTCAGCGGGCTGTAAGAGTATCAGTATGTTGCTAACTCTCTATTATTCGGTGGCATTTTGCTATGGCAGTTGGGCATTAGCCTGCTCAGTGGTGTACTTAATGGACACTAATTGCTTACAATAGAAATGCTGGAGCTTACTTCAAGGTTTGATGAGGCCATAAGTTGCTGCAGAAGACAGAGTTTCAGTCATGAATCTCACATATTATGCGTTACAGCAGATAAAGGCAGGCATATGAAATATCCAGACGTGTAGTTTCCCTAGCAAAAGAATCACTGCCTTTTTAATCTTGTGCAGGGAAAAGTATGTTAGTTGCAAGATGGACTAAATTTAAAGCATGAAGATTCTTAGCTGTTCAGTTTGGGAATCTCTGGGCAGGGGCATCTAGAATGCTAGATCAGGACAGACACAGAATTCTGGATATTCTAGGAGATTTTAGAAATGTCTGAGCTCAGAACAAGTATTTTCAATACCCACCACGTTCTCTGACAGTGAAAGGGAAATAAAGAAGTCCCTGCTGTGCAATCCTTCTACATCTCATACCATGGTATCCTATATGGAAGCGTGAAAAGGCTAAGGTAGGTGTAGGTCCAGAAAGTATGCTGTTATTAAAAACAAAACAGCCCCCTAGTCTAACCTGCCTGAAGCATATACACACCTGGAGTGACACACACCTGAAGAAGAAATGCCATCTGGTGAGACTGGAGCATGATGTACTGCGGTGCTGCAATTGAACACTGCTTCTGCGTGAATGAGATTTTTGCCAGTGTGTGTCAGAGCTGAATTTAGCCCTGTTGGTGATGGGATAATTAAGCAAAGAAGAGTCCACCTCCAGCAAATTACTTTTCCTCCTACAACATCTCTGCATTAAAGCATATGAATTACATCTAACACAAGCTTTAAAAACTTGCACAATGTGAAGTTTGGAATTCAGAAACTTAAATAACCTTTTTTATTATTATTATTTTTTTAATAATACGGCATAATGTCGAACAACCAATGCAAACTTCACTACTTGTCTCTTAGTACTGACAACATCACAACTAAAATTTCTCAAAATAATTCTTTGTAGGTTACACCTACTTTCTCTTAATGTCCTTTCAAGTAAATCAACATAGTATCTCTAAACCCTTCTACAGTCCAATGCTCTTTATGGTAACTACAGTACTAAAGCTTTCCATCTATTCTCTTCAGTGGTCTCTTCTACTACACATGAAAACGATTCCAGAATAAGATTTGTTTTACATGTAAAATACACCAGTTAGTTTGCACTAAAACCATGAAGCCAACTGCCTTCTGCATCAAGTACCTTTCCCAATATAGCAAAATTCAATTCACTTTCAAACCACAGCAGGAAAAGGCACTGTTATCCTAAAAGTGCATGAGAGAATTTTGAATAGTTAATCTAGAATATTTTATATATAGAAAATTTTACACAGCTAAAATGCAATTTAGCTAAGGAGAACAATCTCTACATTAGTGTTATCTGTTGATTTACTTACTATAAATCGTATTTTTTTTTAAATTAAAACATTTATTTTTCTTTCCCTTATTATAATGCTTTGTGGATGGAGCAAATCATGTTTCATAATTTCCTGGGATGAAAGGCTGTGTGACACGGAAGCAGTGTCACTAATCTCAGATGAAAATATTTATGAAAGGTCAGACAGTTTTTCTCTCTGTTATCCTTCAGATGACATTTTTTCAGAGTGCTTAAGAGGAACAAAGCACATATTGTTTAAGCAAGTTCCCAAACAAAGGTGTTGCCTCCTAACAGCAGCAGGCTTATGTCAGAGAACAGAAATGTTAAAAGGAAGCTAAACAGGTTAGTAAGGAAATAAAATACCCTCAGCAGCAATTAAACTGTAAAAGCAGCTATCTGCTACACAATAGAAAGACAGAAGAAATGAAAGTATTCAATAGTATCTGCAGAGAAACTGAGTCAAGGTGAAGAAAATAAAAATTACAAACAGGAAAAATGTATCTTCAGATAAATTTTACCAATGAATTAAAAAAATAAACAATGCATCATAGGAAATTCCTTGATACCTGTATGATCTTTGATATGGGTAATTTTTGTTCTTTTTCCTTGTGAATTATGAAGGCAAGAAAAGCATTACGCATAGTCCCTGAATTCAGGGATGGAACATCATTCACACAGAAAAAACGCTGCACCTTTGACACTTTGGGTAGAAGACAGAATTGCAGTTCTTGACCAGGTTGAAAGGAATCCAGAGGGAAAGAGGTTTTGGGGGTTTTGTTTTGGCTTTGTTTTTTTTAAAGTGCTATCTACCATTTCTAGGTTAAACTGTTTTTGACACTATACGTTTCAACCTATAGCAACAGATAGTCTCTGGCAGGCACCAACAGCTTCTTTGTCTGTCTTTCGTTATATGAGTGGCAATGAGAGAACACTGTCTCCTTGCCAACACGTTCTTACTTAAGATGATCGAAACTGTAAATTTTTTAAAGTTTGTACTTTTTTGTACAAATAATAAATTTGAATATGGAACATATTTATAATTGCAGCTGTATTTTCTAATCTGTTTCAACACCACTAAGAAATAAGTTAGAATTATTATTTTTTACATGTAATAGCCACACAAAGTCTGTTTACCACTACAGACAGGAGAATTTAGAACTAGGTATTTGAATTAATGGATGGTAAAATAAACAGAATGCTGGCTACAGAAAACAAGTAGAATTTAGCAAGATTAAAGAGGGCAACCTGTGCACACTTTCACACATTCAAGTGGAATGAAGAACAGTTATCTTTGGCCTTTTATGTGTCAAATATGGTTTTGATTTTATGTTTGTCTTTTACTGAACCATTTTTTGTACTACGTAAATGTGTACATGGTTTCAGAAACAGTAGCAACTGAAGCATCATACACACCTCCCATATCCCCCCAATTACTAAAAAGGGAAATAATACAGAAAGAAATACTAGATCCCATGTGCACAGTCCTACTGTTCAGAGGATTCTCTTCTCTAGCTGGCATTTTGCCTGAATACATTTTTTCCAGGTCATCAAATTCCCGATTACACTCATACAACAAAGGAACACACCAGATCCCCTTTAAGGGACTGTGTAGGACAAAAAAATCCAGGCAAAGCAAGGCTATAGTTTCACATATGTTTAAATCTGAGGAAGAGGACGGCTGAAAGGAACCGCCTTCTCTTCCCCTACTCTCAGGCAGTCATTCCTGCACTCGGATCAGTCCTTGTCCCACGTTTGCCTCCGAACCCTGGTATTGGTTCACTGGTACAGCAGGGTAAAAATGTACTTGAAACTACAGGCTTCAGGAAAGAATTAAGGAAGTGAGAAGGTTGAGCAAGTAAAGAGCTTGGTATAAAGGCGATTCAGCTATTTTTTTTGTCACTGGGGGCTGCTGAGCCTTGGGTCACACTGTTCCTGTTCAGTGAGGAATTATTTCTGGTTTTGTAGGAAACACTAGACTTAGGAAAATGTGACAACAAAACATGGAGCAGCTGCGTCTCTTTCACATACAGTTTTTGCTCCAAACGCCAGAATTGTTTGCATCCCTCCCCCAACAAAAAAGGATCAGTGCATGACAACAAAGTCTTTCTGTGGTTTATTTGTGTGATTGTGAAATACGTGTGAGGACTTCATGGTTTCGAATATTCTTTTGCAGGTGCGCAGTTTGTACCATCATACGGATTTGGTGATGGGAAATACAGCAAACAGATAACTCATGAAACAAAGATAAGCAGATTTGCAAACTAAAACACCACACATGATAAAGTTAGGCAAAGCAAACAGACACCACCAGAACACTGTAGTGGCTGTTTTTGCTCGGGCAACTTTACAATATGCTTTCTCAGTAACTTACTTCTCTCATCCTCTGCTGTTAGAAGGAAATACGGCATTCCTCACTTCCACGGAGTAGTTTCTGTCAGGCTACTTAATGAACTGTGTTTTGGCCAATCCTAATCCTTTGGTAGTCATGCAGTAGGTACTTCCAAAAGATCAAAGCAATTCAGTAATTCAAGATACCTTCCTCTAGACTTAAATTGTGCAATTATATCCTTCTTACTTGAAATATCAATCCAATTCCTAGTTTGTCTCTGTAAGTAGTGCACTTATGTTTGTACTATAACTCTCACCATATCCTTTAAGGGACTGCTCTTCTGAGAGATGATCTTTGACATTATTTAGCAAAACATCCCTCACTGCAAATATAGGTCAGGAACATCTAACGGGAAGTCTGCCTATGGCAGCATGATATTTTGAGACATGAAAAATACTGTTTCATATACAGAACCCAAAAAAGACTACTAACAAAGAAACCAAGATTCTTATTTACATTGTCATATATGATAATTAAAATGTTTTTACATTAAATGATAGACTTCAGTACAGTCTTTGAGAACACTTCTCTATTGTGCAGCTCCTCTTCTGGACCATAAAACAGGTAATAAATAGAAATTTTCACTTCAGACAGATCTGCTCTTCCTCCTGTATTGATCATGACACATAATTTAAAATGGGCACAAGTAATGCAGATGAAATGTAGGGAAAAGTCACCCACAAAAAAAAAAAATTAAATATACTGGAATATGAGTAAAAACCGAAACACAAAGAGCTGCTCATATGCTGTCTAGCAGTATAAGACACAACTTGGTACGGTTATATTTATAAATGCTTCAAATCTTACATGAAAAGGAAAGACTGACTGTAATGAACAATACATAAGTGAGCTTAGACAAATACTGCCTTTTAAAAGCATCCATTTAAGTTCAAAGAGGTTATTTAAAAATTCACGTTTTTCGTGCTACACCACAGTGTCCCACCTATGGCTCCAAGGCTTGACGTAACATCTGGCCTATTTCCTGAAAAACCTTGTGGCAGTGCTGAGAGAGGATGTATCTCTTGCTTCAGGGCATTATTTTGATGGCCCACACACTCGTTCTGCTCTTTGTCCTGACACAAATCTGTTGTGTACATATATAGGACCACATCTAGATCACATTCATCTGTTTTGCCCTTTGGTGACTCTACACCAGGCCACCTGGCTGACTCACCACGGCACAGGCATCTCTGCATTTGAACCACGTAAACCGATTTACCCTACAAGAAAATAAAGCTGTCCTGTGAAATTTTACTGTAACTATCTTGTTTTCATCACCGTAGCTTACAAACAATAAATTGCTTAGCTGAGACCTTATTCAGAGATCTACCAAGTTTTTCATATATTTACTACAAAAAAAAAAAAAAAAAAAAAGAAATCAACTGACACACCAAAAATAAGCTTCCTTTAAGAAATCCACTCGAAGTTCTTGGCAGTTACATGAAGATTGTTTTAATGAGTGCACAGATTTTTAAAATTAGAACTATCTTGCTTACATTCATTGCATCTTGGTGTTGACGCTAAGTCCCAAGACAATAAATACGTAGCAAAACAACATTAACTGATATTAAAAAAAAAATTAATAAAGATCATGCTTTGCTTGCAGCTATTCAGTTGATGTGGAAAACCAGGTTATAGCTGATGAGATGGAAAGAACGATCACCATAGCAACAATTTACCACTTAACAATGAAGGGGGAAGGGTGCATCATCTTTTCCTACTTGCACATGTAAACAGTATTAGTTCAAAATTCTCAAGTTCCGCTACATATTTCGTTCTTTCAGCAAAATATGCAGTGAAAAAAAAATTGTATTAGTACTACAGCATTCATTCAGCATTACATGTTAGTCCTATTGGCAATGACAAGAAATCCAGCACCAGTAAAAGAAGATAATGATGATTTTAATTAAAAATCCTCCTTAGTAACATAAGCTATCACGGAAAAGCTTGTCTTGTTGAGGAATAAAATATCCCAGTGAAGTGGTAATGAATCAAAAATATAAATTGCTTGTTTTCAGCAACCTAGTTCATGTATTAAAAGAAAAGCTAAATTATATTATCAAATAAATATTTTGATTAAAAGAAATCAAAGATTACATATGTATCAATACAACATTATCTAGTACTGCTTTGGCTAATTTAAAAATATGACTTAAGTGTGCTTTCCTAATCTTCTTTGGAGTTATTTGTCTTGTGTCATAGAAAGGGGGTGTATAATTAAAATACGCTTAAATGGTTTTTCCCATGTCTGCTTCCCGCCCCCCTCTCCACCGTGCACACAAGAACACCTCAACATCTGTAACTTGCATCACCTCAAAGTTCACTTCAATCATCTTCAGTATTGTCCAGACTGTTCAGATACATTAAGATGAAAAGAGCACAGCGAGGAACTTGCTGATCAGCAGCCACTGAAGTAAACTGAATGACACTGGAGTCTCCATTAACTGTTTTGGGCATTCAGCGTTTGAGGCAGGCACTAAGCTCACCCACCCGCTCATTATTTTACCTGGGTATCTTCACCCCATCTCTTAGAATGTACACTTTATCCTCAAAGTGCCTTGGTAAAATAGGGAAATTCAAGCTGCTTGCATTTTACACTACACAGGGATCAGCAGCAAAGCATTGTGAAGCTCAGCAAAGCTCTGCTTAGATGTGAGGAGTAAAAATCCTAATGCTTAGAAATAACGCTTAGATCTCCTCATGGCGAACAGGAGAGAGTCTGAAATTAGGGTACTGGGGAGGTAATGCGAGAGATTAGGTACTGGGCAGCACGTTAAACACCAGGAAGCTTGAACCGGCCTAAAGGAAATGCTCAAGAGACATATTCAAAATACATCCTCTTATCTAGACGTAAGTGACTCTGTGATAATGAGTTTCAGGTCAGAATTTTTTTCAAGAATTTAAGCTTTAAATTCATGCATTTAAATATGGATGAGTGGCTTATGGTCAGTATTCAGAAAAACATTACCAAAGGCAGAATTTGCAGTATCACACGTCCTTTGTGTCTCTTGGTAATTAGGACACTGAACTGGGAAGTGTGACATCTGAATTGTGGATGCCTGCTCCCAGTTTGAATCTGTACTACCTACATACCAGGAGAAAGACTTACTCTTTCATGGAGATCAGAAACCGCATTTTTGGTTGAAGGTGGGCCATGCTGCTGCCAGGATTATAAAAATAGTTGGTCCAAAAAGAAAGGAAGAGAGATGGGAATGTGACTTGAGTTTATATTCACGTACATGACTTAGGGAGAAAAAAAAAAAAAGAACAAAACAAGTAAAAAACACTAACGCTGCAACAGAAATATGCAGGATCTATACAAAGGAACATTGCAGAGCACTAAAAACTATGAGATCACTTAAGCTTTTCTTTTCCCCAGCAAATTTTTACTGCACCACATACTATATCTAGGACATGTGACTAAAGGAAGAGCAGTGAAAGTACCATTCCCAACACTGCGCTTAAAATACGGTGTTACAATAGAATGAATGACTTTAGGTAAATTGCCAGCATATGAGAGATTTCAGAGGAAGTGTGCAGAACGGCAGAGCTTTTGACAGAAGGTCATCCATGATATTTATATCTAAAAATGATCCAAAACCAGCAAAAAATATAATCTTTTAACATTACCTATGATACACAGGGAGTACAACTCGAAATTCAATTACAAGAAGATGCAAATCAGTGCAGAGACAGTTAATTATTCTGGAGACAGCTCAAAAGAGTCAGGAATGATGCACCCAACTACAGCAAAAATGGTAAAGGAGTTCTTAAAGAAATCTCCCTACAAGGAGGAGGTGCCAGACTAGTCTGGCTGATCAAAGTGCCTTAAGGAAACGCAGTACTATGACAGAAACATAAAGAGGATTTGCATGTACAAAGGGTTTAATCACTTCCAAAAGCTAAACAAAGCACTACAAAAAAACACTACAGAAAAGCGACAACATAAAGCACTCATGAGTGTCAGTAGCCATGGCCTCATGAAAGCGCCCCAGGCGGAAAGGGATCAACGGTGCTCAGGCTGTCACACGAAAACTGCATGCAAATAAGTCATTATCTGTCACGGCACTCAGATAGCCATAACACTATAGATATAGATATGGCTGCAGCATAGCGGTTGAGATCTTCCAGAATGAACACACCCACATTAGCTATGCGTGAAGCCCATTTTTTCTTCTCAGGCAGCTGAGCAGAGGCACAGGAACGGCTCTGCACATGGCCGAAGATCATGGCAGGGCCTCATCTACCTACACAGACCCTGCTCCTTCCTGCCTGGCAACAAGATGCTGCCCATCTCTCGATACTCGGAAAGGCGGAGAAAAATACTTTTCCTGCTCTCCTACTACTGTTAAGAGACCAACTCTGCCACAGGGTGATGGTGCCTAAATGCCCCACCATGGCAGGGCAGGGACCACCTCACCAAGGCACTTGGCAGTGGTGGCCCCTCACTCCACGACTCCACTGGATACAGAGGTAGTCGGTGCGCAACGCACACGCTAGTCCAGTCTGATGTTTCCCGTCTGCATTATTTCCACCCAGTAAATCCCTACCCACTCTCAGCTGTGTTTGAGAACCCTTGGGGAGTCAGGAGTGGGCTGCTGTCAGTGAGACAATCCATCCAGCCTACTCCCAAGCCCTCTTGTTCAAGGACACCGAGGAGCCAGCTGCAGACAGGCTGAATGGTCACCCCCGCTCCTGAGTATATTCTTAACAACGTCTAGCTTTTGCATCGCCAAGACTTCGGCACATGATCTTACAGCGACAAAGGTAAAAACTTGAAAGTGAAATACAACCCCGAAAGAGAAATTCCTGTGGCAGATCTTCTTTCCCTCACCCCTTCTCACCCTGCATTTTCATGAAAGGACAAGATACAAAAGGGGAGAAAGATTAGAGGAACAGGTGCACATCTCAGTACCCATCTTACCAGGGTCTACAAATAAGCTAACAGAAATAGTGACAGAAACACAGAACGACAATGCAACGAATCTCTCAAAGTGAACAAATTTAGGATAGTGTAAGCGTCTCCTCAGTTCCCTTGGTTATTTAAAACCTCTACAATGGAGAGAGCTGGCAAAATGGCCAGCCACCACCCACCAAAGCTGGAAGGGACGACAACGGTCACGTGAGGAAATAAGGCTCCATAAAGGAAATGTCACCCTCAGAAATGTTATCTTACAGAAAGTCTCTGGATTAAACACGAAAAAGAAGTAATTAGAGACCGCTGCATTTGTGTGAAATGCCACGACAGAGCAGCAAAACCCCCTACAATAATTTGTCACTTAGCAAAGCCCAGCAGCGACTAACACAGCTACAAGCGTAATTACTAGATAGTGCCGCAGCTGTTTAAGCGTTAAACAAAACAGCTTAGAAACACAGGGAAAGAATCAGAGCCGAGGAGCAGATTATGAATCTAACGCTCCTGCTCATGAGAACTTCACCATCGCTAATTGTGGCTTATTCGGTGGGGATGGAAGCAAAGAGGGAACGTACTGTGTATATATACAATGAGGCAACTAAGGTGGTATTTGGGAGAGGGGCAGGAAGCAACTTCGCTTCCTAGTTACCCAGGATGTGTCAAGTGCAGTTGCTGACATTGCACTGCCTCCGAAAGGTCTGTTAATAAATATTTGCTTAGTATATTGTAACTTGAGCACAGGAGAGAAAAAGTATCCCTCCGTATTAGCACACTATAGACAACCCCTACAAACCTCACATCCTTTTCATAGCAAAGAAGAATACTGGTCTTTCTCTTAGGAGGAATAAGTTCTTCATAGAGAATACCTCTACTGTATACATTTAAAAGAACTATCCAAGTTTCTTAATCTTATGGAAAATACCAGAAGATTCACTCCACAACATAAACTACTCCAAGGACGCCAATTATTTATAGGAGTTTATGCTTTTTATCACACAAGCAATGGGATTTCTTCTGGTAAATTCGGCATTACCAGAAACAGAGAAACTATTTCAAATTAAGCCAGCTTATATGAGAAAATGAGGACAAGTTATCAGTCACCATACACCTATAGTAGTTTCATCTTCAGAAAACTACAGATTTGCACAAACCCAGTCCTTGACCTCTTTATTACACGGGACCTGTCCCTCTCATTTACAACAAGACACAGTTTGCAATATATGCAGCAGAATATTCCACTTCTGGGTCTCAGGCTTAGTTACAAAAAGTAGCACTTGGGCACCTTTAAGAAATGCTTCCATCCCCCAAAGCAGAATTTGTATTTACAACCTGAAAACTGCATTCACCAAAAGCTTAAAAGTTTCATCAGAGACAATAACGTGCTTGAACAGGTGGTAAAATGTATTGAAAGAGATTTTTTTTTTTCCACCAAATTTCTTTTATTTGTTCTGTGCAAAAAGATAAAGGAATATGAACTACAGTTCTGGAAGTAAAAATCTATTTTTTTTAAATAGATTTCAGTCTGAAAGCTTTCAAATTGGTTCATTTTAAGAAGATGAAGTCACATCTGCACATCGCAGACTCTCTGCTTCTGGAGTTGCAGGATGAGCAGTAAACATTGGAACCCGATGAGGCAAATTCTGAATAGGTGAACTACCGCACATGCGGGACTTCACTTCATTAACATATAGTATGATCCGAAAGATAAATCACAGCTAATGAACAGTAATGTTAAAATCACCTAAGACAAGTTTGAAATTATAAGTCATTAGAAGCATGAACTGCATAAAAGTGTGGAATAAACTTTAATGAGATTCTGAAAATATAGCCCCATTACAGCAAAGTTAGGTGTTTCATTTCAGTATAAAAATGTCTTCCCATGATTAACAATTGCCATTTTTTCTTATTATTATGGGTATCATACTCTGTCAATAACATTCAAATTCTAATCTTCCCAGCAGAGGGACTGAAAGTTGGGATTTTTTTGAAAATTAAGTCATTCTTAGATATTTTCAAGTATATTTGTTTGGCCTTTTAGTCATAACATTTATATTTAACTCTGAAGTGATTATTAAAAAGAAAATATGATAGTGTGGGTGGGGTCAGGTAGATCATCTCATATGACTAAACTTCCTTCTCAGAAGCATTTATTTTTTAGTTACTGTTGAATACAAAACTAGTGTGAATACAACTCTAAAACACACTAAAGTTAAGCTCTTTCTCTATCAGTTCCTGATGTATGCCAAACACATGTGCCACAAAATGCACTGGAAGTTGACACAGGATAAAAATTTGTAACTAGGTACAGTCTCTAACCCAAGATAATGCTTTTCTTGAACTTCAGTGTAGACATGATTAACCAAACTTCTACAAAGGCTAATCATGTTGTCTCATTTTGCAATTACAACGACAGCTACTGAATAGGTTATTCTTTAAAGTTCAAGTACTATTGATTAAGGTTTAGTTTCCATGATAATATATAATTAATAATATATAATAATATAACTTGCCAAACAGATATTCAGGTGCTACAAGGCATGTTTTACAGAGCCCTGAAATGCTTCAAGGTTGTGGCTTTTTTTTGTTTTGTTTTGTTTTGTTTTTGGGTTTTTTTTGTTGTTTTTTTTTTTTAAGAAAGACAGCCTTCATTACAAAGACAGTACATTTGTGTAGTGCAAAAACATGATAAAATATTTATAGCGACTACAATCTCTTTAAAATAAACAGAAAATGTGAAATTATGAATCCGCATAACTAATATGGTTACAACAATTAAAATGTTTTCAAAATCTATTTTCTGAATTTAAAAAGATAAAATTTATTAATGAAATTCCTCAAAATAAAGCATCCCTGAATGACTAAAGAATTTTAATGGCTTTATCATGCTTTTCTGCACAGTCACTGCACTTAACTTCAGAGATATACAGCTTCTGTATCTCTATGGACAGATCATATTGCTTTCCACCCTGATCACACAGGTGTACGGTATTGCATACAGTTCAACACTGGGAGTTTGCAGACACATTCTAGAAAACAGAGTAATTTGGGCAGAGCAGAAAAGTGTCAAAAAGGCACCCTGAAAATGTCCCTATTTACTCTGTAAAAGTGCTCTTATTTCGGAGGGGAGTTAGATATAAAGCCCTGTTCAAGAGCTGTAACACACACGGTAAACACTCCGTTACACTGTGCATCTACGGCGAACCCTTCACACGTGCTCTAACGGCAAGCGTCCCAATCAACTGCTTATTCCCTCCCTACCATTATCAGAGATGGACTGAGAGGACAGAAAGACAGTCTCTGTTAAATATATATTGCATACAGCAATGCTACTGAATTGTGAATTCACATTCGGACATTTAAGCCACGCTACTGAATCGAAGAAGATGGATATCTCAACTAAAATTGCAGGGTTTGTAGTTTTTTGGGGGGTTGTTTTGTTTGTTTTTTTGTTTTGTTTGCACTGCATTGGGTATGATGAAAAGGCACTTCTGAAAACAATCAACTTCGGGAAGATATGAATTTAATGTCTGATAGTTTCAGAAATCCCTTAAAAAAGGCCATACATGCACAGACATTTACATTCATTCCCAGTATCAAAAAATATTTAGAGGTCACCAGTTTGACTGTTTTGAGACATTCTGTAGCAGGCCTGGTGCCATCAGATCTTCAAGATTATTTACCAGCCTAATAACTTTATTAATCAAATCTTCAAATCCCAAACTCTTGCACAACACAGGGACAAAATCTGACAACCAAACTCGGTTTAACAGGAAAACTGATACTGAAACAATATTGGGGGTATTTTACTCTCAGGTTTTTTAAAAGCACCTATGAACATGCAAGGTGTAATACTATTCCCAGGAAGGTCACTGGGAGCTTAGCCACTCATTTGAGCGGTATCAGTCCCTCAGGGCAAGGAAGGCAAAAACAGTCAGGTCTCACTTACATAATGTTATGGATACTTTTTACAAGCATTTTTTTTAGTGCACAGCAATACCATAAGGGCACCCACATGTATGAAGTTTCCTATTTTTTTTATATATGCTACCAAACAATATTCATTCTCTCTAGACTATTTGGTGGGAGAAGAAACAGAAGGGATGATACACATCTTCCCTAAACTTTGAAAGCTGACGACTACACAAACATTTTTACATAAATACAAATAGAAATACATTTCGCCTTCTAAGGGTTTCAGCTCACTTGTACGACTTCTGGCACCAACTAACTGAAAAGGTGGAGGGATAAGTTTTGAGCGCAATCAGCCACCGAGCAGACAATAAACATACATCTGTGTGCAGCGTAGCGAGCCGGTGATAGCACAGAAAAGATGGGCTACTGTATCAGCTGTTAGTGGACTATATTCCTGTCAAACACTGATAAGCTCTACTCATGCATTGCCTTATTTAGTCAGACTTCTCTGCTGACACACCAATGCTCAGTAACAAGTGCATATGATGTTTCCCATACAGAGAGGCTTCAGCTCCTTCTTTTACTAAAAGCATAACAAATATTAAATGGCTCGGTGTCATTTTCTAAGGCATCCTGAAAAAGTCGTATTTGCTCACTTAAAAACACACTGCCAATAATGAAACTGCATTCTTAATAGTACTTAACATGGAAACACAATGTAGACTGAAAAAAACTGGTCATAAAAAAATTGCAGACTTTTTCATAATGGAGTTATTTACTCTCCATTTGAAGACTTAAGGAATTTATTGGAACATATGAGAAGATGTTCAAAGAGCCTGTAGTTTGGGAATTACTATTTTAAGAATGAGCATAAGTTAGCAGTATGCTCAGAAGTAATTCAACCCGAAAATAAGACTTTTCATGCACTTTTTACCTACATATATACTTGCATACTATTACTGTGCTATTCGAGATAACTCTTTTCCCAAGTACCTTTAGCTACATTTTTTCTATGATATGACACATATGAGAAAAGATCATTTTTACTAATACTAAAAAAACATCTATTACCTTCAGAACCACTTCACTGGTCTCACAGTCGCATAACTAGTAGATTCGTCCTGTTTCTTTGAAGATAGTTAGTAACAGGCTGCTTTACTGAAGTCATTTCAGGAAATCATCATTGCCTTCATTAATGATACTAGTGCCCATTAACTTGTATATTGCAAATATATTTGCAACTAAACTGCTACTACGAAGATAAATTAGCAGGGTACATACTGTTGAAGTGTGCATCTCTGAAGTTTTGTCATCATGTTTCACTTACTCGCTAAGTTGTAAAATCAAGTAATCCGCGATGGGTCTCTTAAGTCATTAGTATGAATTAACAAGATTCTGCTGTATATTACTTCACAGCTACTGCCAAAAGGTCAGCTCTTGAATACAGGAGATCCACTGAATGTCACATATTCAGCTTCCTTTGGAACTATGATAATATATTCTATTAAAACGCACTCTGTATTGCACAATGCCATTAATCACGTTAGCTAAAACACTCGGTTCATATCCTACTTTTTTTAGTAGAGGCTATATGGCCTTCACTGCTGCAGATGTACACCAGTATTCATCAGATTTTATCCTTAGAGCAGACCAGCCTGATCAGGCAGTACTTTTCTTTGTACACGCAGAGAGACCGTGCACAAGCTTGACTGAAGAATATACACAACATACAATGAAACACCACAAGTCTGCTCCAGAGCTGGAAGCTGTGCAGTTGTATCAGCACAGTCCTGGGCCTGAGCTAGTTAGCTCAGCTGGGAAGAACCATGAGAATTAAGGCTGTTTTTCCACAACACAGTGAAAAGTGTGACAGGGTCACAGCCTCGGACAGAACCTGAGCTTGTACGCTCACCGCATGCTCCTGCTCTCCGTCATACAAACCTTACAGAGCACTCGTGGCCAGGTCACATACCTCTAACACGGTGCCTCACCGTAAGTAATTTGCTGAAAGGTCACACTGAAGTTTGTGGCATACTTGGAAAGTAAACTCACATAACCAAGTTCTGCTGTGCACCAGATCCATTGGACCCATGTCCAGCCTGAGGACGTACGCAGCTCACTAGGCCAGTTCACCAAACCCAGGGCTGGCTCTTGGCTGGAGGAATACCCGGGGAAGAGCAGCACACAGGCAGGTTGCTCACTGAATTATTCTGGAAGTAGCAGCAGCCTACTCCTGATCATTGTCTTTCCCAGAGCTGCTGCCTCTATCACAAGGCTGTCTGGCTGCCACTACCAGAATTTCACAGCGCATTCCATGTCTGCCCCTAAAGATCCTTTGGGAAAAAGCACAGCTGGGAGCCAGCTGTCTGAATGGCTCCAGCACCCTCTTTTCCCTGGAAGCCTCCGTCGTGTAGCACATGCAATAAGCCACCGAGCATCCCCTGCCACTGGGTAAGTGGTACATGCACCTACCCAGGGAAGTTCGGCACTGTGAGCTAGATGACCTTCCAGAAACACGCGTCGAAGAAGCAAAGCCAAGGAAAACAAATCATGCTTGATAAGATGCTTTTATCTGGTTAACTAGTGCACTGAGGATCTTTACAATACAAAAGCAGCTGCACTGCAAAAAGGAGTAAAAAGCAGCAACCTGTATAATCAGCTATTTCCATTGCAAACCCATGTAATCTGTTAAGAATTTTTCTCACATATATGTAAATCCAGGAACCAGATTCTTAAGTAGAGCAATAAAACACAAAACTGTATCCTCGGTTAAGCAAAACCCCCAGCCTGATTTCCAGGAATATGGATATCCCGGGCAACTGGGCTGACCTATCTTTCTAGAATATATTCTGTCTGTCACCCTTAGTCATATTGAGCTTACCATGCTCAAACCTCAGAGTTTTTAGGGACAGAGTGTAGAATGGCATAGCATTCAGCGTGAGAAACAGCAGATGGAATGTGACATATAGATTCATTACAGAAGTTTTCCTGGGAATTATGAAGAGTGGACACTAAGACAGCATACTGAGAACCTAAAGGTTTCCTTCAGTGTTAACTGGGCTGTCTCTGTACTTGTTTATCCCTTATGGTCCAGCTGGGAACTTCTAGTATCTCAGTTTTGTCTTTTTAACTACCTGTGACTCCCACAAAACGTGCAACTCAAAGAACACTGTTCCATCAGCGATGTCCTGCTATCGCTGGAAACAGTGGGAGTTTTGCTGTTGATGTCAGCATGGCCAACATTTTGTATTTCACCAATGGATTATGTGAAGAATAAATTAAAAACCTGCCGGGTTCAGCTCACACTTTTATTCTCCAAAGCTACAGGGTAAATGGACTATAAGCCATTTATCTGTTCTTCGATTAATACTTTAGAAAGTGATGTTTTGTCTGCTCCTAAGAGAGTAACATCACAGGAAGTATTTTAACAGTAAGGTGAATTTTTTAAAAACTCTTGACAATTGTTTTCTCCTTTCCAGCTTCTCTTCACCTCAGAAATAGCCGAGTAACAGCAATGATAAATTGCTGATCAGAGCATGTAAAGTCAGTTCTTTCCTTCAGAACGAAAGGTAAAATAAAAAGCAGCAAAACAAACACCTGACATTGCTACCATAATCTCATTATCATTTTTTGCATAATTGACCTCCAGGATTAATACAGTACACTTTAAGGTGTCCTTCAGGATCATGAAAGGGCAGGTTATTTCAAATTATAATATAGAAGCATTTGAGTCTTTTCATATTAAAACTCTACAAAATTCTCTCAATTTTGTCAGTAACTTCTAGATCAATTTAATAAGAAAAGAATTTTCTCACATCAATATTAATACACTCCCATGAATGACAAGGATCCCCTCTTTCATGTTTTCACTTTGAAATACCAGAATCTGCATCATGCCAATCTTTTCTTGTTCTTGCTATTGAAGAACGTAGGTCTTCCACTTTAAAATGCTCACGCTTGAACTCACTGCTTTATTCACTAGGTTCAACATAATCCTCTTATCTAAGTTTTTTTAAAAATTGTAAAAATACCTATGACTGTTTCCTTTGGCATAAATATTAAGCCATATTTCAGCAGCAGAAAGGCAAGAGACAGCAATAAAGCCTTGATACTATTCTCTGTAGTGGCTACTAGCAATCGCAAATACCCCAACATCCATGGGCAGAGAGTAGTTATTTCCTTTTGAGAAGAAAACAGAGACTTGAAGACTAGAAGCCTGTGATTTCTTTCCTGGTAAGTCACAAGAGAGAGAGAGAGGAAAAAAACCCTTGTTTATTCTTACCAGCACAGTGCTTTTGAAGACTATATTCTTGGATTTAAACAAAACAAGAGAGTTCTAAAACCCCCCACAGGAAATCATCTTCTCATTTCTCATTATTAGTGCATATATTTTGCTAACTCTTGCAAGATGACAAGTAGACTAGGTTCCACTATTTCAGTCATTTAAAACATAGATGATGAACAGGTCCCAGAGTCCATACAACTTAAAAGATGAGATGAAACACGTGGAGACAAATATTCCAGAATGGAGTGAGAGCAAATAAAAGAGCAATAGTATGTTGTTCAATCAGAAACAAAGAGTAGCAGCTTCAGCTGGTCATCTGCTCAGATGAACTCTGAGAAGGTTCTGCAAAAGGCATAGGCTTCTCCCCCTCACTTGTAAAGAACATGAGGGGGGAAAGCACAAAAAAGCTTGCTGAAGAAAGTTTGAACCCTTTGTGTACGTACTCCTCCAGAAGCAGTACGGAAACAATACTAGCTGTAAGATGATGCTGTATACTACAATAACTGCATTTTTTGACACTGAATAAAGGGGAAAAGGCCTGGTATTGTGCCTCTGTCTACAGGCATTGTTTCTGAGCAACACTGAACAAGTTAATGGGATATATCAGAGTATTTCAACAAAAGGTGCCCAATTACCTCTCAGGATGTTCTCATGCCCTTTAGCCAGCTGATTATATGTAGATTCTTTTCCCTTGCATGCAAAGGGATTGCTCTGATGGCATCATTTCCTTTTTTCATGCATTCAGGTTTTTTTTTCTTTTTCACTACAGCTACACAATAGAAAAACAAACAGCAGGAAAGGATGTAACTGCAGACTAAGGTGACACTTGGTTGACCTTAGGATACAAGCAGACTTGTCTTGTCACATTCACAAAGAACAAAATCTTGCAGCCCTATCACGGGCAACAGTTCCATCGCAATACAACATGAGCTTTTTGTCGCAAAGAAATAAAAAGAAGCCAGCAGTCTACAAAGTTACCTCATCACAAACATTTTTGATAAGCATTTCAGTCAACTATCCATGCGTTTAAACTGAGCCTCTTTTTTTCCTTCATTCACCAATGCAAAGAGAATTCTTTAACTTATAGCATCAACTTACTATTCATCCTATTTATGTGGTCGAGTACTGGAATAGCGTACTGAGAGATAAATCACTTCAGATCTTTAAGATAAATTTGAAGAAAAATCTTGAAATTACAAAGATTTAGTTAATCTAAGGGAAGATAAACAATTTTACTCTTTTTCTTGCCTTACAGAGGTCTCTGGAATAGATAACTCTAGAAAATCCTTTATTTCAAATGACACAGAAACTGCAGAAAAAAGCTCTACAGGTAGTCATTGTGACCAAACCTTCTCTTGCATAAGTAAAGAGCTTTCTAGAAAAATGACTCATGTTATTTCAGAGTACCATGGCCCTCAGGAGTGGATCTGATCTAAATTACTATTCATTAAAAGATACCCCCCTGCCAAAACAAACCACAAACCCAAAGAAAACATCAGACATACCGCCCCTGGGTGACCAAAAAAAAAAAAAAAAAAAAAAAAAAAAAAAGGGAAATTTTTTTAAAAAAAAACACACATTNTATATTGTATAAAAGCAGCCGCATTTTCAAATTTTGAAGCGACAATAGTTATCAGAAGCTTTCAGTAAATCCTACTTTTAGCCTTTTGAATGAAAAATGATATATATATATTAAAAAAAAAAAAAAAAGATATATTTGAAACTCTGAAAGAAGATCTGATGTAAACCAAAACCTGTTTTCACTCGATGTGCTGTAAAATGCAGATTTCTAAAACGCACCACAGCATGAGACCAGCAGCCAACAGAAATCGGATGGTTATATAATTTGGTGGTTAAGCAAAGATATTTTTAGTGCTTTGCTAATCCATCTAATGCATTTCTTTCCAAGAGAAGAAAATGCATTATGTTGATAGCAATAACAGGGTCAAAAACATGGGGATATTGACAAGGAATTTACATTTTCTAGAAAATAAAAAAAGGATCTGAAACCATTCTTAATGGTACCCATTCCTAAGCAAGGCTTATCCGTGATTGGGAATGGGTGACACTTACACATAAGTAATTAAATGGAAAAGCTAAAACAAAGAAGGAACTTACACAAAAACGCTTCAAATAGCAACCTCATAATGCAAAACAAGCTGATGACACCTCAAGATAATCAAACAAATAGTTAATTAAGTGTCTAGGCAATTTATGAGTGGCATATGAAGTTTATGTTACATGGGAATCCTGAAGAAACTTCTACTTTTTCTGAAAAAAAACCAAAAACAAACAAAAAAACAAAAACAAACAAAAAAACCCCAAACAACCAACAGTACTTTCTGGAGAACTGACAGTAAAACAACCATAAAGAGATACTAATAAAATTTTGTAATAGCTCTAAAATTCAAGAATTCCATTTTTTTTCTCTCAGCTCCTTTAGTAAAAAAAAAAAACACTGTTGCTGCATTAGTGTTAAATGCTTATTAAGTAATAAATTCTTGATATCATATTTAAAATCTTTCACAGAAAAATATGACTATGAAAACTAAGAAAAGGTGGGTTTACAATGCTTACTATTGGTGATATTAACAGAATCTTGCTATTCATTTCCCCTTATGTTCTACTTCATATTCATCTGGGAAGGAACAAAACTGTAAGCATGAGAATACGAGGGGCAAAGCACATCAAAAATATTTTTCTAAACAGTAAATATTCTTGAAAAAAGTAACTTGAATTAAAACACTCCTTACTGTGATCTGAAGCAAAATACAGTGGACTTAACTGTTAAAAGGTCTTATTTAATGTACTTTAAAGTTTCTCTTATTTGTAGGTGGAAATGTCAAAGTTGCATACAAAATGCTTGTCTCCTCAGCTGGCTTGCACCTAATCAAGTTCAATTTCTGTCTCCCTTGAAACTTTTACTTGCAAAATGAGACAGTTCAGTGTCAAAAAACAGAGGAAAAGATCAGCACATCTCAAAGATGAGAGTTAGTTTTACTAAGGAAAGGACAATAAACAGTTTCAGAATCAGACAGATGATATAAAATGGTTTTAAGTGTGACAGTGAGTATATAAAAGCAGATAATCCAAGAGGAAACTGTCACCATAATTCTGCAAAGTGAATTTCTATGCAAAACCAGAACTATTTTCTTGAATGGATTAAGCAATGCTAGGTTATACATCCACTTGAATATGCATGTTCATGTGCCGGCCAATTCAAGGCAAATTCATTCTCTTTTTCAGAGAAAAGTATGTTTTTAAGTATCAATTAGATACACCAAAAGCAGAACAGAATTCCTTTAATCGTCAGGGACCTTAAACAAGAAAGCAAGGTTTCTGAAGATAGTTTAAGCTGCCTTTTCTCAGACTGGCCTATGGAGACTCATTCAGGATGTCCTTTGAACTGTCAACCAAAAATGCCTGCATTATTACAAACAGCTGATTAAATACGTTGTGAAACAGCAAATAAATGGAAGCCAGCTCGCAGGTGTTGCCAGACCAATGCTTGTACAAACCCTCCTCAAACACCAGGGCACAATCCAGCATTTCTGAGGACTTTTTTTTATACTGGTCCAAAATTTAATAGTGTTCTATACTGAAAGGATTCCAGTCTGGCTTTATCCTTGCTGGAAACAGCAAAAATCTAGGTGTACAACGAAGTGTCAGAGATTTCTGATAGCTTACCGATCTGTACTGTACTCCGAGCTCCTTGAAAGAGACATCAGCTTTTTCATACTGTACACTCACCACTGAGGTCCATAGACAAAGTTCATCATGTTATACAGGGACTGTATCTGTCAGCAGTTAACTCCCAACTTAAATCTTATTAGACCTCAAGACCATTTTTATAGCTTTTTAATCATCATATGTGCGAGGAGCAGATGAATTTAAATTAAACAGCCATTACATCTGAAAGTCAAAACTTACAAGTGAACTGTTAAAAGCCATTTAGAGCATATTCTAAACAACTAAAATTCGAAGAAAACACCAAATCAGATTTAGCACATCTCCTTTGTGAACTTATTCAGCACCACAATTTTGACGAATTGCTCTCTGCATTCATTGTCCACAGACCCAGCAAAATTAAAAGCTAAATGCTACCCACTTTTCTAATCGTTCTGCTAAGAAAGGTTCATCCCAGGAGCTCCACTAAGCAGTTTTTCCACCAGAAATGCACTGCATCTGTGCATATCACAGATACGGACTTTGACATGAAAATGCTCAGTGTCTTTCCTTCATAATAAGTAGTAGTATAGCAAATTATATTTTTCATAAAGTTCAACTGTGAAAAAGTAATATGAATAGATTTTTTTGCAGGTGATCTGAATTTTGAATATACAAAATATACACTCGTTTTTATTTGTCTATTTCAGTCTTTAAAATAAAACCTATTTCTGTAAGAGGTATAAACTCTGCATTAGATAAAACCAGACTCTTCACTGATATGGCATACCCTAACAAACATCGCTTGGCATTGTAAAACATCCAGTATGATTTTTTTCGGTAAGCCATTATCAATTGAGAATATATATTAAAAATAATCAATATTCCTACTTGTACATTGCACTGTTAAGAAAGTCTGAATGCCTGACAACATTAAACCTCCCAACATGAATTAGGTTGGGATGAGGAATCTAGCCACCATGAGAAGAAAGGGAAAGCCTCTTCACCAGAAACTATCAACTATTACTTCAACAGATCTGTACAAGTCAAACATTTTTGAATATCAGAAAAGGTCACCAGCTTATCTACTCTGTTGATATGTGTAGAACTGATAAAGGCCATTCCCACCTTTGTTGCTAGTCTGTAATTTCCAGAAACATACTGTTCTCTGAAGTACAAAACAATCCTATGAATGGTAATACATTTATGAACATTACAGAATGTGCATAATTAATAGATTTTTAGTAAAACTGAAATTAAGCCCTTGGTCAAGATATGTTAAGGGAAAAGCAAGCCTCCAGACAGTAGACAAAAAGATTCTGAAATGTTTAAGGTGGTTCACCACTGCATCTGCACAAAGCATTCTGACAACCGGCATCTGTTGACTCACACTCTAAACTTTTGATTCCTCAAATACATTTTGTATCTTACTGCTTGGCAATATGTTTTTTGTCTTCAGGATATTCCCAAAATGCTTCTACAATTGACATCATAAATTCCTGTAAGTGATAGAGCTTAAAAAGTGAACTTGGGCTGAATACACACACAGAGCCACTTTCTAAGAAGTCACTTCAGCTTAGTTAGAACAAAGATTTCTTGGTGTTATTTCTTTTCCCTATAGAAATCAAATTTTTAACTATTAACAGGTGTGAAACCTAGCGCCAAATAAGAGCAAATCAGGGCTATGATGCACATCCCCATCTGCCAAAAGACCACCTCAACAGAGAAAATCTTTGAGTCTTGCTTGTTTCCACATTTGGATTTTAAGTCCTTATGCACAGCTCTAAGACCGACATAATCCAACATGTATATTTATGAAGTGGTCTAAAAATTCAGAGAAAGACAGATCTTTGAAATAACTCACCCCAACATCAGAAAGCAAAGTAAAAGCAGCAGCAGCAAAATTACCTTTCCCTCATCTTATATATGGCAGTAAAGCGAGGCAAACACAAAGTGGAGATACTGCATTATAGCAGTAAGGTAACTAAACAAGCCTTAACAGCAGCCTACCGAATTCTGAGTGGTTAGAGAAATATATGCCTTCTTAAACTTCTATAACAAAAAAGTTGAGAACACACACTTAAATGATTTCATATTAGCCAGATGCTAATAAGGACATTTCTGGCTTTCAAGTACAAGCCAGTAATACCATCTTTTCCCATCAGTACCTGCTTTTAATGCAGTAGGACCAAAGTGTAACATTCCTCACCAGAAACTCTTTGGAAAATATGTGAAGGAAATTAAGATTAAAAAAAGGGAAGGAATGCTTAAGTGAATAAAAAAATAGTTCAGACACAGAATATAATGGGATAGATTAACTGTTCTTCCTAACAGAGAAGGTTCATCACTGGATATCCACAGGGCTCAGGGCTGAGAACCCACAACATTCATAAATGTTGGGGAAAAGGTGTGAAAAAAGGTGGCAGAACTTGTGAATGCCAGTGTTACAAAAGCCAAGTCTACTGCAAAACTGAAAAGAAGGGCTACACAAAACTCACCGGTCACTCTTAAATGGCAAATGAGTTCAGTTTAAGTGTAAAGAGTGATGTGCAAGGCAGAACAACCTTAACTTCATACATAAAGTAAGTGGTTTTGAGGTGACCTCAGGAATAATCTCTTCACAGACTACATCTTTATAGCAGAACTGGGAAAACATCTAAAGAGTACAATCAGAATAATCAGTAGGTTGTTTCAGATGTTAAACATTTACATGGGCTTGAGGGGAGACAAGCTCATAAGGAGAAATTTACTCCTGGACACTAGCCACAAAGAGACTGCACGTCTGCCTCCCCGGACAATGAGCGCAGAGAGCTGTAGAAGAATGAGGAAGCAGAAAACGTAACAAAGTACAAACAGAGCAGTAATAAAAGAGGAAAATCATAACGAGGTAGGCAAAAGAAAGCAAGTCAGCGTATAAAAATAGGTACCAATGACTATTAGATGTATAAAACAGAAAAATGTATTAATTGCCAGAGAAAAAGAACAGAAGTCATAATATGTATCACTGATCAGTTAGTATTCAAAAAACAGTATTACTCATTGAACCACAGAAAATTAATCAATTATTATTTGGGAAATACAGAATTAGATCAACATAGGGGACATTAACTAAATCATTTAAATTACTATTTTTCTGCTATAGTTGTTCACTGAAAAACATCCTACTCTGTAGAATACTGATCAATGTTACAGTTAGATGACAGGACGTTTTCTTATTTCTTTGAAGAAGGAAGCTGGGAAGGTTCTGTATTAATTGCCTTAGTCTTTGAGCAAAACATCAAGTAAATCACTGGAGCTCTGACTAGTACTACTAGTCATATGTATGTAGCAGTATTAAATACAGCAGAAATATAAAATATCTTTTTGATTTTGAAAATAGTTTTATAGCAATCAATAATGTAAGTCTAATGGCTTTACACTGAGGTTCACATGTGACTAACCAGTACAAATGATCCAGATTTTGTTTTTAAATGGTGATTTATATCCATCACAGAAACTCTCCTGAAAGTCAGCAGAGACAGATGATGTTTGCGGCTTATCTTTTGAACAATTGTTGTAATACAGATCAAAACTGAGATGCCGTGTAAAAACTAAGGCAGGAATCTGCATAACAGCTCATCTCCTTTGGCTAAAAAAAAAATAAAATATTAGCCTTTTGCTAGTGTGTCTCAGTATCATTAAAAAAAAAGAAGCATTTGTGTTTCCACATACATCTGCTGGGCTGCCACTGTAAAGATTCTTTCAGCTCCTAAATTAAGCACTCTGGAAACTGGGCAAAAAATCCTTACCATCTGAACAAAGAAATATTTCAAGAAGGTTTGTATATTAATAAAAGGCTTTCTTAGATGGTTATTTTAAAAGCAGTGGTGCAGTGTTGGTTCATTTATGTTTTGAAAGCAGAGAATATTTTCAACCTTACATTAGAAATCTCCTGATTTTAAACAAGTTAGAAAACCAACTCTGGGGTAACAATTCTATGTCTAATACAAACACAAAGTAAGATAGGCTATACTCCAGAACTGCCTTTTAAAAACCCCATATTTCCCTGTTCAGCCTTACGGCTGTGGGTAGGTGTATTTGATATAGGTAATTTGATCAAAAAGTTAAATACTTGAGGCTTTCTTAAATTTCCAGCTGAGCGATAGTACAGCAGCAATTTTGCATATTTTCAGCCATGTAATCTTGCTGCATTAAATACTAAGAAAAGAAATCAAATCTGTGTAGCGATGTTTATACAATTTGTATATTTCAAACAGATGTATTATTCATTCCCCAGCAAATAACAGAGGAATGGTCCAAGACGATATTCTTTTACCAACGAGTTGTTTGTGAAATCTGAGAGAAAATGCGCCCCACTGAAGTTAGTGGTATAACTCCCACGGGATTCAAGGAACATATGGTTTCCTCTAAAGAATGCAGAATTAACATTAAAATTACTATTCATTGCAGCTGAACACTTATTTTTAAGTTTTAGCACAGCAGTTTATTTGTTGTCTTCAAATAGGCTATGCAGTAAAATGATTAAAACTGATTTTGTTTTGAACCTAAGGCAGCTCTTTGTACTAAAGTGAGCAGCCTTATATAAATACCTTTGGTATTTGTTGGATCCTATTCCTAAACACAATGTTCATATTTCAGCTATAATAAGTAAAGCATCTCAAAGACGCGTGAGGCACTAGCCTTGCAAGTGTCCAGTTTAGTTTCTTGAGTAAAGTGAGAGTGGTAGAGTCAGCTAAATCCAGCATGGAAAGCTGTGTGTGGTGCACATAATTCAGCACCATTTGGAATGATTGGCAGCTGCCATCTAGTGTGGACACAAACTATACTCCCACATGCATATAATTCCAGCTCTCCCTAGAAATCACAGTTTGTTCAGGTCAAGCCGAGAGCACTGGTCACACAAGGCAATGAAGGCAACAAAGGAACTGGCTACTAAACCCTTCGGTACTGATGGTTCCACACACTTCATGTAAACCCACCGCATGCAGCACAACATACTGAAACTTACTCTAAACTAAAGTTATGAAAAATGTCAGCACTGGTTTCTTATAAAACCGCTGTACTGTGAACACTAGTGCTCTGGGATGGACAACTGAGCCGCGCCATTCAGAAGAAGGTGTTGCCCAGTGACCTGAAGTCAACGCAAAGCGCCCAGGCTGCAGGGTAAATCAGAGCCCTCTACATCGTCCTCAGCGCTGAACACTACACACGCCAGCGACTGGTTCCAGGAGGCCACTGTGACAGCAAGGGAGAGCAGGGACCCAGGAAATCCCAGGCTGTAGCAGCCGGCACACTCTCAAAGAAAATCAAAATTGTTCTACTGGGTCTCCGCTACATGGTCCATCCTCCTACGGCCCCTCCACCAGCTGGAGGCTCTTTCGCAGCCGCGCAGAACAAAACGGGCTGCTCACGACACAGGATCCTAACTAGACTTTTAGTAGTTTCTATTAAAAAAAATAAAGGCTGAAACGAAGCCATAGCATCTGTGGACTTGGATACAAACACATTAAAAATAAAATCGAGCTGTCTAAAAAAGCTACGCTGAAAAAGAAATCGCTGCAGAAAAAACACCAGTTAATCCCCCTTAAAAGGTCTTTCTTACTAGAGGCTTGCTAGTCACTGCTAGCTGAACAGGCAGCTAATTAACAAGGAGGAACTGCTCTATGTTATTAGTTGCAAGTTATTAATTTTACTGTTATCTTGATCTGGGGTCCTTTTGCCAGTTTCTTTCTGTTTGTTGGGCACTGCCCTTTCCCCGGGCGGCAAGGTCTCTAGACAGGGTAATTTGTGCAGTGCCTAACACAAAGGCACCATTATCCCTCACCAAACCTCAGGTACTCATGTAATGAAAACCCATTACAGTATCGCTTTTAAGGTGGTCAGAAGTTCTCACAGCATATTATGACAGTACACCTTACTTAAAACTCACTCACGACTTTGGAGTAATTAAAAGCATTTAGCTTCTGTGGAAAAGAGACTAAAAAAGAAGATGCAATTCTTTAACCTGCTTGTTTCATGACATGAAAGATCAATGGAGCGTAAGGCAAACATCAAAAAGGAAACATTTTTTCTTTTGATTTCCTTCTCCCTTTTCCTCCACACACTATCTTCTGATTGATATTTCTTACCCTTACTGTACTTTTATCTTGTCCCTCTGTGTCCCTGAAAAGTTTTTTCCTCACAGAGTCAACATGTAAAGAATTCCTAGTTGAGCACTAGCTAGAAAAAATCTGAAGGGAGAAAAAAAAAAACCACCAAAAAGCACCTGGCTCTGAGAGTTCAATTCTGAACCCATAATATTGATTTTTCTAGAAAGAATCTGGTACATAAAGGGTTATATGTAATCAAACATCATTCCTGTTTACTTACAGGACTGACACACTTAAAACCAGCCAGTGATACTGAGTATTAGAAGGTAGGTTTATGTTCAAACTCTGAAAATTAATTCCAAAACCATGTATTCCATCATAAGCATTAATGAAGGCTAAGTTAATATAATACACTAAATAGCTCCTCTAATGAGAACT
Source organism: Dromas ardeola (assembly GCA_013398915.1). Taxonomy (NCBI): domain Eukaryota; kingdom Metazoa; phylum Chordata; class Aves; order Charadriiformes; family Dromadidae; genus Dromas; species Dromas ardeola. Next base: position 220,839 of record VYZM01015871.1, read on the forward strand.
TAAGTGATTTTCTTACTAGAAGTGGTCTACTGTAATTGCAGTTCATATCGAACTGCAGAGGGATATCTCCTTTGACTAAGACACCTGACAGCAATGAAACGGTCAAAAACCCCACAGTGAGAATTATTTGACATCCTCAAAACAAGTTTCTATTTGACTCTTGGTTGAGTGGACATTTGGGGCTTTTTAACATCTTCCAAAGGGCTCTTCCAAATGCACATCTTCCAGTGTTTGAAGCACTTCACATGTGCTTGAAATAACATAGAAAAGAATTTATTAAAAATTTCTGGAAGGTAGCTTTTCCTTTTAGACACCAAGACCCAAAAAAGGCATATAGAGTAAATCTGACTGCTTTTAGCATAAGTGGGTTAAAGATTAATTTGAACTAATTACTGCCTATAATAATGATTAAAAAAAAAAGACTTTTAATATTTTAAAAGGGAAAAATACTGAACGTACTTCTGAAATTCCTCAAATTCTGGGATTTTTTTTACATTTACACCTTAATATTTTGTCTTAAATATAGCTAGTAAAACTATAATACACAGGACTGTTAAACTGTGCTATCATTTTAAAAGCATTTTTATTCATTGCTAATTTATAATCTGTTTTGGATACAAATCCGTGTAGCAGAGGCTGGTAATTATTTCCCTGATACAGCAGCTTTCTATGCATCACACGATTTTGTGATCTGTTATATTTTGAGAAATGCTGCTGTTATAACTAAAACACCTCAGTACAAATGCTTCAAAAACCCAAAGGCTGAGTCAGGAGAGGCAACGTAAATTCAGGTTCAGAGAAGCACCATTTACCCTAACTTTTAGATTTTTCTTTGTACACCAAACTGCCATTTTAGATAAAGGAAGACTACACAGATTATTAAGGAGGACTTTTAGACATAAAAAGACATCAAGAATATCAAGCAAAACAGTGGTCGGTCTTGTTGACGACTGTGTGGACATCTGTCACAGGTCAAACTACCAGCCAAATCTGTCATGACCAGCAGGGAGCTATGAAGGAGGAGTATGGTCTGGTCTCATTTGGCTGAGCAAACATTTTGGGAATGAACAATACAGGAAGAAGAGCATAAAACTCAAAGCTGCATTGAAAAGGAAGGTATCAGGCTGGAGTCAGGGTTTCTAGCTCTTTGAAATGGAAACCTGGACATTCAATGGTTTTGGGGGTGAGAAAAGGTTTATCTAGAGAGGTCTTCCACTAGTGGAATGGAAATGTACAGTAAGCAGGGATTGCTGGTGACATCTGCCAGGTCTGAAACACAGAAGGTTTTCCAGGGCAGTGTGCAGTGAGGTTATGCCACGTGGGCAGAACTACCTTCATATTACACATTACAGAAATGAAAAAAGGCACCCCTCCTGGACTTTTTTGTGCAGTAGTGATCGTCAGGAAACAGACAAGACCACCATCCTCACATTCATCTAAGACACTGCAGGAATGCTACTGTCTGAAGGATTAATATATTATTAATATATCAGTTTGGTAAAAAAAGTAGTCACAAAACAATACTGGTCCTCAAGTTTCACTGGGACAGAAGCAAGTTTTTTCACCCTAAAACCATACCAATCTGGTCAGCCTAGAATTTAGCAACTTTAGCAGAAGTTTCTTTCTCAATACTCTTCTATGCTCAGATAATCTGGCTTTTAAGACAGTCAGCGCTACTGACTCTGCCGGTATGACAGTCCCTTAGTTCACATAATGCCATGGCCTTGCTCCTACTGGTTGACACCAAAGGCCGTTCTGAAAACTTGAGAGATGGGAAGGGTTGTGTCATCCTTACTATGTGAGTCCGACATGCACTCGTAAGTGAAGTTAATGTAATCTTTATGCCTGATGTTGCCTGATAAGGTGTGAGGTCTCTTTGCCTTTGACTCGGTGGCAGTACAGTTAGCGCAAAGGCTACTAAAGAGAGGAAACCTGAATCTGCAATCTTGCTATCCGTATTAGTAACCATGAGACTGTTTCAGAGATATTCTCAGTTGAAAAACCAAAGGAATAGCCCACGGTCACAGCTGCACTACAACTGATGCCTTCTGTTGTTGCATTTTCAAAAACATCTTTTCAGGAAATAAACATTGTTTTTATGGACCCTTCCAAAAGAAGCAATTTGAACTCTGTCCTTCACCTAAAACTGAAGGGAGGAACAGCAAACAAAACAATTCAGAGACATATCCCTTCTCAAAGAGTAAGTGCATACACTATACCTTGCAACCTAATGGTCTCAGACTACAGCTTTTTAACAGCTTTATATGGACTCAAAGTGGTGACTCCCCCTATCCCCACATCCCATCACCTCATTTTTTTCAGAACAAGGGCTTATTGTGTACTGACAGAACAAGAATGGGATCCAGTAATTTCTTAAAGTTAGCTATTACTGATCTGCTTTGCTAATATGGTATGCTGTCATATAATGCCTTACGCGTATTTATAGAAGTAATTGAGTATATGCTACCCTCTAGTTACGTAGGTGATCAGTGGTCGGAAAGGTTTTTAACATATGCTAAATTCTTCATGTTTGTGTCTCAACTACTTTTCGCTATAAGCTATCCATATATTCAAGCCTTCCCACTTACGCAGTTTTTGTTTTTTTTTCCTGTATTCCTTATGACTGTCACAAAAAGCCTAGTCACTGAGCACACAATACTGACCACACTAAATCAGGAATCAGTTGTTCATCCCTAAGTGTAATGTGACATCCTCTTTCTAAAATAGCATAAAGATTTTCTTTCATGCACATTTCTGGGCTCCTTTTTTGGTCCACAGCATATTTCAAGAAAAGCCTGCCTGAGGAAACAAACTAAAACCAACAACAGAGAAACTGCCACAGAAACTTATTGGAAGGCATTAAAAATTAAATAGCCTTTTAAAGAGCTCTCAGACTTAATAGTAAAACCTATTAAAACTGTCTATGATGATTTAATTTGTAACAATTCCATTTCAGATAAATTTGCTTTGTTGTTGGTTAGGAGTTCAAAGAGAAAATTACATTTTTCCCCTCTACTAATACCTGTAACACTTCTTCCATCTCAGAACACTTGGCAGGGGGGTGGGGAGAAGACAACCACCACATTTGAAGCGGTGGTCGTAAGATCCAGACAAATTCAGACTGCAGAAGCATGCTCCAAAATGACAGAGTCCTCATACAGAACTTTTTCGGCAGATACTGCCCCGGCAACCGAATCAACAGCCTCTAAGCACAAGAGCCTCGGCCATTATTCTTACACTGCTCATGCCACAGTCTCTCAGATACAGGTGCATCTTCAAATGTTCAGTGTCAAATGGGCAACTTCAGTGAGTCTCAGATGCTACCCCAAAAATCATCAACACAAGCATGCTCCAGTTACGCTTATTACGGGAAAATATTCAATCTTCATCTCACACCCCCCAAATCATTCTCTACGTTTCCTCACTAGTTTTATTTTCCAAACAGGTTTAAAGGCATAATACAGCAGCTCTTGCGTGAAAGCAGAAATGTATGAGAAATTTATTTTCACTGTATATTATGGAACATATATGAACATCTTTACTCAAATGAGTTGAAGCTCTAGGTTTCATATGCGTAACGCCACTAAAGTCAATGGAGTTACACAAGTGAAACTGAAAGGTGAGCAAGTACTCACTGAAGACAACATTGACACCCTTGCGCTTTTTAGTCTTTTGTCAACAATAAGAGCTCACATATTGTAACACATTTTTTGTTTCTGAAAATTCGGTGATGAACAAATATATTTTGCGATAACATACCTTGAAGTTGCAATTTCCACTTTGGTTCTTGCCATGGCAGCTGCTCGCTGTGCACCCTCTATTGCTCTGTCCACCTTTTCTCTAGTTTTTGTGTTTCGTATTGGTATAAGTTGCTTTCTTATTCCACGGACCAAAACGTTATTTTTGTATTTTCCCTCTTCTTTGGTGCCATCTGGAAACATGGTACATCCATATCCATGCCTCCTGTTATTTAGCCATTCTCCTTCATATTTCATACCATTTGAACGCTCACTAATACCAAAACCACTGCGCTTATCATTCTTCCATTCACCCATATAGGTTTCTGTAGTGGTGGCATCAACATGGTCTTCCATAGGGGAATAATCACAGTCACCGTCTCCAAAACTAATTGTAGAGTTGGCATCACTAGAACTAATTCTGCTCATAGCAGCATCGCTCCTGACAGAGCTCCGTTTGCTAGATATCGATGACCTAGATTCAGATTTTCTAAGTTTTATACTACCAAGAAGGGATCCTCTTCTGAATAAGCCTCCTTTTTTCTTAATGCCCATCGCTTCTGGATCACTGTGAAAATTGAGCACAAAACCTCCTCTTGTTCCAGCTGGACTGTCTGAAGTGACATCATGCAGAACAGTGCCGTTGCTCTGCTCGCTTCGAAGTGAAGCTAGAGACGTTCGGAGGGGTGAACGGATCACAGTTGCCATGCCATAGGGTACACTCTGACGTACACCATATCCATGTCGCATCCCTCCTGTCCATTGCCCCTGGTATGTACCTTTTAAAGTAATAAGGAGAAATTAAATTTAGGAAGCTGTAGAAGACCTAGCACTCTATATCCCGTGTGCTACAGGCAATACTATGCTGTCAGCTCTGTTTTTGCTTTAAGGACAAATGCAGAAAAATCACAGCACATGACACAGTAGATAAATTACTTTTGTTACTTGTTTTTCTCATAAATTATTTTGCCTCTTAACAAAGCCTTCACTTCCCCAACTGAAGTAAAGTATTTTGGCAACTATGACGCAGTAGCTATACTCATAAACATTTTTTTGACTGGATCTGTCCATGGAAAAAATTTCAGGAGAAGTTTCTAAAGCAGGACTCCCTCAACATTTTTTTTTTTTAAGGTGGTCAGATGGGAAGGTGGTTGGCAGAAGCAGAGCCACGTTACATGGGGTCTGCTTAGGAGGGAGACAGGGATGGAGGGAAAGGAGGGAGCAGGATGCCCATGGCTCTTGCCTCCAGCTGCTCAGAGAAAGAGCAAGTAGAAGTAGTAAATGTCCTGTTATCCCGGGTTTAAGGTGACTACAGACCTCCCCTTGTCAGGACGTATTTGACAACGCACTAAATTGTCATGTCTTCAAATGGGGCTTTGGATACACTGTTATAAACCTCTACTGTAAAATTAAATATTTTAAGTTTTTGCATGTACTTGAATAGAAGAACAAAACCTCGTTACATCTTACTCTTTATGAACTCTTGATATCAACACTTTTTGGTATCCCCAGTATGATAAACATGGCACTACATTCTGCATTACATTGTGACAGTAAGATCAGAAACATGAATTGTTTAGCATATTTTTTGCCTTTCATTTGTTCTGCAGTATGCAAGACAGACAAGGCAGTAAAAACCAGAATACTGCACACCATTCCATCATAAATATATTTCATTGTTGCAACCATAACTGTTTTTGTAATTTTTTTAAAAAAACAGCAATATAAGAAAGAGCAACATGGCATCTGATATGAGAAGTCACAGATATCCATGTAACGGAGTACATGGAAAGCTGCACCTGAGCAAAACCCAGCATTATCAGATTACTACTGCAAACAATTTTTTTCTTGTATTCTCAAAAAGCATTTTCACTTTGGTGAGATACATACTCCAGTGTCTGGTCTTTGAAAGCCATTTGTACCAGATGTTCCAAAGGAAGGTGCCAGGAACCCCACAACTGGCAAATACAAGATGATTTGCTTTCTAAGATCATTTCACGCTAATTCCCATTAAACTGCTTTAAGCTCCTCAAAATGAAGTCTCTCGCCCACCTAGCGCTGCTTTTTTTTTTTTTTAAAAAAGAAAAGCTATTTTGAGTCTGAATATTCTTACAGAAGCATGAATAAGCAATCTTTAAAGTATCTTTCTTTGATTTTGATCTGCTTTAATTGGAGCACCTATTAAAAGACATTCTTCAGAGACCTAAATATCAAATGCCAAATTCAGTGATTGACTAAATTTTTGTGAAAATATTTGTGAAATACCTGCAGTTTCAGATGTAGCTCAAAGCTTCATTTGATTTGAGATTCAATCTCCTTTGTACAAGCATACTATTTTGGTCGTGCACATGTCAATTATCTATCAATTACTGCTTTACTGTATTACCTCTTCTGCGAAGTTATATTTCAACGTTAACATGCAATTAAATTTGCCAAGTGTGCTTTCTTTATTATATAATACTAGATAGGTTCCACGACATAACTGTTTTGTGTTGGTAGAAAATTCTCCTAAGTGGAAGGTTTTTGTTTTAACAGATGGCTGCTGACACAAACAAACAACTTTCTTCGTTTCTTTCTCATTCTCTGTATCCTGGATACCTACTGCTGCACTGGTTGTAAGGGTGCTGAATCTAGAAACATGATTATTTTAAAAAAACTCAGCATATGGAGAAGAACAAATAGGAACAGGAGCACAAAGCACTGGTAACACGTATTCTGTAAATACTGCAAAAATACTGCCACATTGTAATTTTTTTCTTTATTAAACAGACATTTCCCAGAAATATATTAATATTTTATGAGCATAAATGACTACATTTTGTCTGTAATTATATCTGGGATCCCCCTAGTATCATAATGATACGCTAGAGCTAAGAATCTAGCTAGGTATACTTACTGCTATGTACAACAATCTGTCTAACATTCTGCACTAGTTAATTTAATTTAGAAATAATAAATCTAATTCTAATTTTGATTATACCACAGTATTACATTAGAGCAGCAACTCATAATTATGACTCTCCATGTTGCTATTCGAGTGTCAGACTCGAAGCAGAATCAACTTATTTCACTATGGAATTTTATAGAAGTACAAAAGGTCAGCCTTTTTTCTTACTAATATTTTGTTTTAATTAATAAGAATGTAAAGCTCAACAATGCTTAATTCACTTAGGACTTTATTTTTCACTACTTTGTAGAAAGAAGTGGAAGTGGTCGCTGTTGCCCATAAGGGCATTAAAACAAGGACAGCTGATGTGCTGCTATTTACTTGCCCGATTTTTCTTTCTACCAGGGAAATAAAATCAATGCCAGCTTCTTCTAAAGAGAAAACAGTCAATGAGAAAATGGAAGATTCATACCGAATTGGTCCTTAGAAAGTAACAAAGATATTTAGTCAGAATTTTGTGCAGTCCTGTAGGTAACAACTATCTCTTCTGTCATTACAAATCCATTAAAGGAAAGGCTTCTGATACTAGTTCTAGAAAGCTGTCTCATTTTCCTTGATTTTTCAACTTACATTTTAAAGGAAAAATATTTTAATGGCATATGGAGGGCAGTGTCCAGAAAGCAGATACAAGAGGCTTGTATAGTTATTTGACTGACAATATCAGACACTAACTGTATCAACTTCTTCCAACAAAAGAAATTTTAAATTTGGATTGCAATATAATTAAATAGTATAGCATATGACAGAAGACATGATAAAACAGCTTTTCCCATATATGAAGATACAAATAAATGCAATATTTATGTATCTCTCTCTATAGATATAAATATGAATGATATATCAACACACACACCTTTTTCCATTTCACCTTTTACTATAATTGACTGTTCAAAGCAGTACCAGTAAGGGTCAACTGTTAAAATTTTAATTAACAATGTAATTACCAAGCTAATTTAAAACTGTATTTAACCATAAAACAGTAACATTGTTCAGCATTAATTTTCAAAAACCTTGGCTTGGTATCCTTTATAACTGAAGAAACATTCAGCCCTGACTTCTACTGACCGTGCATCTGGTGATTAATTGGTTTCCTTGAAAAGGTGTTCATATTTTGAGCCTGAGAACTATTAGAAAGTATATTTTTTTCATTTTGTTGGCAAGTTACTGTACGGTATAATTTCCTAATGTGTCTCCTTAGAGTTACATTGTGCCACCCCTCCCAGAAAACCTTCAGTATATCTTACAGCTGTAAATGTCATTGCCTACTTGCGGCTAAAATTTAAAACTACGCTGTGCGGAAAAGCTGAGAGGCCAAGGACCTAATTAACTACTCGACTTGCTCTTACCCTTTACTTACATCTTCTGTGGTTTAACAAATTTGTTGTTACATCAAGATTTTTGCACGCTTTTCAGACTCAAATGTTAGATATGCATGTATCTACAAAGACGACTACTTAAAAAATCAAGGAAGGTACATACTAATGATGATCTTTGCTTAGGATGCATTTGCCACCGACTGACTTCTGTGGAACAACAATCCACCACCTTACAGGGAGACCCCCGTTATTCCTATTTTGCCGGCAAGACCATAAATGCTAATTTACACATACAGAAGTTTCAAATTAGGCCTTAGTCACTCCATAAGAAATGTTCCAGCAGGCTCGCAGATTCACCTGGATTCAACAAAATCTAGGGAGTTTAAAGGAGGCACAAAAGTCCAGATCGCCGGAGGAAACAACCCGACAAGCCACTTGAAGGCCCAGCATAAGCACATGAGATGAATGGAGGATCATGGTCTATAATTCCCAGTGTTTTCCCCAGAGATTTGACTGAGTGACAATTTTAAGCATTTAAGCACAGCATGACATATATTACTCATGTCGTGCAAAGTGTTGTGTGCACGAAACACTGAGGAACACTGTCAATGCTTATGTTCCTTTTCCCTCCCTCAACTACACCTCCTAATATCACCAAGGCATTTTAAAACAACATATTGGGGAAAGAAAAAAAAAAAAAAAAAAAAAGAAAGAAGAAAAAAAATTGCAGCAAAGAGGCCTCGGTTTTAGTGAGTTTGAAAACTAACTGGCAATTGGCATAGTCTAAGCAGTTATTTCCCTGCGCTGCTATTCTCAGGTCATAATAAAGGAAGAGCTTTCCTGCAACTATTTCACAGTATGTTAAAGACACATATGTAAATTTGGTTTCCTCTGAAAAACATTTCAGACATTCTTCTGGTGTACAAATATGGCTATTGTTCCCAGAGCACGAAAACAAAAAACACATCTGCAAACATCTATGACGTATTGCTTTGCTTCATTCATGAGTACTTTCATTAAAATCAATGGGACTTCACACCCTCCGCTCGTATGAACTGCAACACGTAAAAGACTGGGGCCATGGTAACAGATTTCAGCTAACCGGACTAAAAATCTCACAGTGTAAACTGCACGTTTCGTACGCCATTTCGGACAAAGAATTTCCTGTGGGGTCTATGTCTAAACATTTAGAGAATTTACCTCCAATTATCAACATTACAGAGATTTTAAAAATTCCACAAGAAGCCTAAAGAAAAAGATAAAAGGAATTTTAGCTTGCAAAAATCACTTCTAGAAGATTTACTGAAACAGCAATTTACTTTTTGGAAATAATAAAAAAAAAAGACAGCCACTGCAAATTCAGCTGTTCTTCGGCTTCTAATTTACTAGCCAAAACAAATATAATAAAAATTGGAAAGCCTATTGTGTGGTGAAAGTGAAACTAAAATTCTGATCTCTTTCATGCTTTTTTTTTTTT
>VYZM01015871.1:232713-251703 GCA_013398915.1 Dromas ardeola
GGGCTGCGGCCCTGGAGGGATGGAGCTCTCCCCCCGGAGGAGGCGGGTGTCCCCCCCCGCCCCGGGGGGAGGGCTCCGTGTGCCCGCCCCTGGTTGCCGGAGGGGTGGCTGTTGCACCTGCCAGCGCCGGCAACAAGTAGGGAAAAGGAGAGCGCGCTTCCGAGTGGCACCCGTGACTTTTAATTTCACTTTTTTTTTTTTTTTTACTTTCTCTAAGCTCTCAGGCAAGTTTTAGGCTGAAGTAGCTGCGGTAGAGCACAGCTGAGTTGTGCTTGGTCCCTTTTTCCAAATCACATATGAAGCCCACCTTCCCCAGGGGGCAAAACAGCGGTTCCACGCGTGGAGAAACACGGGGCAGAGGGAACGGGAGTGGGGTCAAGGTCTTCCAAGGATATCGCTGCTGGGAACTTCATAAGGAATCTCTCATTATGCCTTCAGCCCCGTGGCCCTTGGGTGACTGAATGGCTCTGAGTCCTGCCAAGTACTACTTTGCCAGGTATTTGATAATCAGATAAAAATATAGAGGCAAATGACAGGAGAAACACTGGAAGCGTAGAAATCACAGAGAGAATAGTGGGGAAGGGATTGAAAGCTGTTGTCTCAGGGCATCTTAGCTTTTTTGTTCTTTTGCAGTTATAGACCAGGACTGGAAGAAAATCTGAAAGAAAATCTTCCTCTTCAATGGGCATTTTGTTAAAAGCATGAATCACGCTTATTAATCATGAGGAGCAATACTATCTGGACACAGATGATTTGGAGAAGTGGGGAAATAGCAATGGCTATGTTAGTAGCAGTAAGTAAAAGCAGAAACTTAATTGCAAATGAAAGATTTGAACACAAAGCATCAAAAGTTGAAACAGTTAAAATTCAGAAATTTATGCCAAATTCAGCCCAGTTATAAGCAGTTTTGACTTAAACCTGAATTAATTTAAAATATTGCACATACTAAGCATACCCATTTAACTTGGATAAATTTTCAAGCTTTGTGTTTCACAGGACAATGTTCTGTGTACATTTTTATACCACACACACACACACAGTTCAGTGCCAAAGTATCTCTGCTCTTTCCAGGAGAGAGTTGAGCACTATAACCGATACACGTTCCTGTTGTCTCCTCTCTCATCAGAGGAAGTGTGTGCTATGAAGGCTTGTTTCTGTTCTGGTAAGGGGCTTTGGGATTCTAGTTCTGCTTGAATATGCGTAGATAGAAGACTGCGCACACATTTGGACACATACATATAGAGAGAAGACGACAAGATTGAAGACTTGTGCCTTGTCCATGAGAAGATGGGGAAGCTTTTGATGCCCCTTTATGCCCTGGGAATTTAGTTCCATAGTTTTGGAGCATAGAAAACCAGACAAGAATGTTGTTTCTGTAGCACAGAATGTTTCTGTAGCACAAACATGAATAAGGCTATATCGTGTGCTGAAGTTAAGGACTGAAACCTCCACTGCAGCAGGAGATTTTGTGGAAAGCCGTTAAAGAGAATGGAGGAGAAGTCTGAAAAGGTTACAGTAGGTGGTATTGCTGAAGACACAGTCCAGGATCCTCTTGAGTATTTCTTGAGCTCATAGAATCACAGAATGGTTTGGGTTGGAAGGGACCTTAAAGATCATCTAGTTCCAACCCCCTGCCATGGGCAGGGACACCTTCCACTAGACCAGGTTGCTCAAAGCCCCATCCAGCCTGGCCTTGAACACTTCCAGGGATTTCTTCCCCACTTCCCCCGGGAACACTTCCCCACTTCTCCGGGCAACCTGTGCCAGTGTCTCACCAACCACACAGGAAATAATTTCTTCTTAATACCTAGCCTAAATCTACCCTCTTTCAGTTTAAAACCATTACCCATTGTCCTATCGCTACACTCCCTGATAAAGAGTCCCTCCACATCTCTCCTGTAGGCCCCCTTTAAGTACGGAAAGGCCACTCTAAGGTTCTTCCCTGAGCCTTCTCTTCTCCAGGCTGAACAACCCCAACTCTCTCAGCCTGTCTTCATAGGAGAGGTGCTCCAGCCCTCTGATCATCTTCGTGGCCCTCCTCTGGACTCACTCCAACAGGTCATCAGGTTTTATGCCCTACATATCTTGCATTTCTTAGGCAAGAAAAAGATTGGAAACAATAGTGGTGACGGCACGTGTCCTTTGAGGAATTTACTATTTTCACTCTATCAATCTCTCTTTCACATTTTTTTTCCTCTGACACAAGATAAAAAGCCCTGTTATGTTTTAACAAAATTTAAGAAGAGTGAAATGGGTGTGGAGAACTACCTGTTGGAAGTCAGCATGCCTACAGCTGCTGTTGATATACAATCAAACTAGTAATTGAGGTCCCCTGCTTATAATCGTGTGTTATTCTATAAGCAGATTTTTTGGAGTATATGAGTTGTTGTGGTTGAACTAGAGCTGCTGAGCATTGGGTTTGTCTGTTGTGGGACCAGTATTGCCTTACACGGTGTTTCCAGGTCCTGTGCACACAACGGAGGTGTAAGGCCGGTATTGCCTTACACGATACTTGTGAGCCCTGTGCACACCAGGGACAGGACCAGAGGAGCAGAGGTGGGGTGGTATGACTAGTTAGCAAGTCCAGACGGTGCTTCCGTGACTCAGCAATGGAAGGTGTGGGTCCGATGAGCAAGTGTGTGATTCCCCCAGCCCCTCCATGGGTCAGAGCCGCTCCTCTGAAGAAGCAGCCGTGCCCAGCTTCCTGCAGGCCTGGCTGATAACCACAGTTGTGCAAGTCCTTGCGTGCCCGGGCGTTACGTCTAGCTGAGTATTGGTGAATTACTGGATTTGCTGTCATTTCCACCTGAATAGTTTTACTACCAAATAAATGGATTTGCTGTTGTAATGACCTGGGTAATTGCACTACTGATCTATATATGTTACTGTGCTGTTATGTAGAGATAAATTGTTTATCCCTAAAGCTGTTGGTCTGATATCTGTAATCATATCCCAAAGCTATAATTAATTGTAGCCGCCTTAAGTTCTTACATCTGTACACTAGAAGATGTACCATTGCATTAATGAAATAAGCATCTGCCTGTTAGTCTGTTGTTTTACCCCCTTGATTTAAATTTTATATATAGGTTTAATATTTGATCAGATGAACCAACGAGATTGGATGGGTCAGAGGTGAAAAATTAAAATTTTAGGAAGGAATCATATAAATTTTCTTCTGTTATCGCAGGTGTGTCAGTGGGTCTTTTTTTTAGTGACCTGCAAATGACATTAAAATGAATGGTAATTTTGCATGTGGTTTGTATTTCCAGGTGTATTCATTTAAATGAAGTAATCAATTCAAATGAAGTTGACGCTTGATGACAAGATGAATTCATCACTGCCAGCCTTCTCTTCTTATATTTTCAGCAGGAGATAAATTTTGATAGATGTGAGGATAGAAGTGCTTTGCTGAGAACTCTTAATATCACTCAGCCAGGTCTTGATGATGTAAGAAATCACGAGTGTCTCATTGCTGATGAGGTTGTAGGTTTGGTTTTTGTTTTGTTTTTTTTTTTTTTCCTGACAGGTTTTGCATTGATGAGTCTCAACTTTATTCATGCCACTTTGAGTTTGCTTCTGGCCAGGCTGTAGGTAATGATCCTATGCAATATGTAGCACGTATGTGTTAAATACCTTAGATCCACAGATTTTGTTTCCTTGGACACTTATGCCCAGTATCAATTTGAAAATAGTTCTAAAACTCCATCTTGTGCAGGAAGTAAGCAGTTGCAGGTAGATGAATGAGTTTACCTGTTGTGTCCAAAATAAATGTAATTGCTTCCACTATTTTATCTGCCTTACAACAGTTCTTTTCTGAAGTCTTTGATATATGTAACATTCAGAAAATACAAGGTCCAGGTGCAGTTTATTTATCATTTTCAAAAAAAGTGCTATTTTTGTGGTATATTCGCAAAATAGTTGTGTTGCTGTGTAAGTCACCACAGCACTAACATGTTTGCAAAACATGAGTGCCTGACGTATGCAAAAACTGTCCTGCAGCGTTATATTGTAAAAGGTCCTTGGTGCAGGGATGGTAGATGCAGCAGGTGGAGATATTAAACTCCAGAGATTTAATATTAACTAGATAAAAAACTGCTGAGTTTAAACTATTAGTCTATAGATATCTGATGCATGAATAAAAATTAGGCATGTATATTTTTACCCTTAAAAGCCTGATTCAGCAGGGAATTACTTTAAGTACTTTAGTAATCCCATTTACTTCAGTGGGACTACACATGAGCTTTAAATTAAACATCTGCAAGATATCTGTGCTCAAATAAAGCAAAGCTCTGAAGAATGTTCTCAAGTGCTTTGCAGAACAGAAGCGGGGTGCTTAACTGGTGAGCTGCACACGTTGTATTGGATGAGTTCACACGCAGGACTGCTGCGTGGGAGGCAGAAATAGAGGAGTAAAGGTAGTAAGAAAGCCACAGTGTAGAAATGTCAAAGGCAACTAGGTCTTCCTGGTTCCATATCAACAACAGCCGCAACATTTATGCCAATTTTTATGTCCAGAGTCTAAATTAACATTTATAAACATAGTCCTGTATAACTTTAACACAAATTATGTTGCCTGACTTCTAGGACAGGAACATACCACTTTTTCTTACTATACGGTAAATTCACGTAAGTTACTGTGAATAGTGGAACGGTAATTCTACAGGATTTTTTGCAAAAAATTTGCTATAATATTTGAGAAACATTATGGTATGAAACTACTCTCCTAGCTGCATCAGTAAGTGTCAGTTCTACCTTGCACTTGAAGCTGGGACCTGGCCAGTAAGATAGTATATTTCGTTCCAGAAATGTTATGCTTACTCAGTGAGTACAGTTATTATTTTCTTTGCAAAAAGTGCTGATAAAGCTTATAAAAACAAAAATACGGATCCTTTTCTAACTTGAAAACAAGATGAGTATGTTCTGTACCCGGAATTCTATTTTCAGCATTGTTCTAAGCAACTGAGTTAGATTGTAAAATAAAAATGCAATTTTTTTTTTTAAAAGAAATGCAGCATTTATGTTGAACTTCTTTGTTTCTGAAGTGATTTTAACAGTGACAGAACTCTCCATACGAGTAAGATACAGTGTATTGGAATGATTATTTTTTTAAAATGCATAAAGATTTTAGGTTATCTTATAATGATGGTATGTAATAGTATTATGATTAAAAGTACCTATGAAATTATGAAAAAAATAGGAAATATCGTTTCTGGGTATTGTCAACATGTAGTGGTTTTGGTTTGGTTTTGTCTTTTGTTGTTGTTTTGTGTTTTTTTGTTTTTTAATATGTCTGCAGAACAAAAATGATTGCATCACTATACCTTAATTCACTTTTAAAAAAATTAACTTCCAATATGTTCATTTTTATAATGCTTGACTTGAAGAGAAGTGTAACATTATAATGATTACCCTAAATTACCAAATGATATAAGTGGAAAAGATCTACAAAATCAGATTTATCCCTAGCAAGTTTTTCCTAAATGGTGATCTTAATCCTGCGACTCCTGCAGCTCAAGTTTTGCTTCCTCAGGGAAGACAGAAACAGTTTATTGCCTTCCTCTTTGCAGCAAATTCATAAGTGTTTGAAGATGGCTCGTCACGTCTTGCTTTAGCCCTTTGCTTTAGCCGAAGCAGGCGGGATCTTTCATTATTTCCTCCTACACCTCCTGACTGTCGCTGTTGCTGTTGTCTGGACTTTCTCCAATTATACTAGGTATTTGTTAAAGTCTGGTTTTGAAAACAAAACGCATTATTTGGCTAATATTGTGCCATATTATAGTAGGCTAATTCAGTGTGACTCCCAGGTGACGCTATTCTCTCACATTGGTGCCAGGAATCATCAGTGTGATGATTCTTTTCCCGCCCCAACAAGAAGATGATGTGTAACAACTCGTCTTCAGTGTGGGATTTGCTGTTATCCTAATCCTTTCCCACAGAATATTGTTTAACTAGTTGCTTCCCACTTTGTATTAATGAAGTTGAGTTTCACCCAGCAGGTATTCACTTGCGCACTTTTTTTAGATTACTACCCCGGGTTAAATTCATTTTGAATTTTAATCCCAGATGGCAGTTCCTCCCTCGTTTCTAATAGTTTGCACATTTGCACATGCAACAACCGAACTCTTCCAAGATCAAAGTTATTAATGAATGTATTGAATGGTAAAGGCTTTGGTTCAGATGTAGCATTTGATACATCCTTCAGGCTTGGGACTTAATAACCATTTCTTAGTAACTGTAAACAATGTGTACTCTCTTACCACAGCTTTGCCTAGATCACCTTTAACGAACGTCAGCAGCTTTGCTGAAGTCAAAATACATAATATCTCTTAATGAAGGCTGAAACAAAAATCCATTTAACATTTTGGGGTTTCTCAGGGGTGATTCTCAAAGCTTTCCCTCCCCGCGGAGCGGTGGCACAGCCCTTCCCTTCACCCTCCTCCTGCTGCAGGGCTGCCTCGTTTCCTTTTCTGTTCCTTCCCAACCAGGTCTCATTCTGTAATGTGGCCTTTCTGATTTCGCCCCTACATACTTGCACTCTTCCCTAATATTCTTCCTTTAGTAATTTGACCTACTTTCTACCTGCATATACTTCCTTCTAGTGTTTCAGGATCGTTGAAGAGCTCTCAATTTAGTCAAGTTTGTCTTGTGATACTCATCTTATTTTCTCTTCACATCGGGATAGTTTGTGGTTATGCCCTTCACATTATTTCTTTAAGAAAACAGGTTGCTCTTTTTGGAGTTTATAATAAAATAAAACCCAGTAGAGTGCAAATCTAAGTTTGTGGTTTTTACAAGACAGTCTTGGCTGACACCGGCTTGAGATATTCTCATGCCCCCAGCCCTCATGCTGCCAGCACAACTGTTTCTTCAGTGAGCTGTGATTTGGATCAGGAAACCAATCCAGCTTAAAAATAATCCAGCAAAAAGATTTATTTTTATTTTGCTCTTAAAGCTGAATCGTTTGCTCTGTTTGCAGAGCATCTATACAAACAATTGCCCTAATGCAATTGAAAGCATCCAGAAAAGCTGGCAGCTCTACAGTTCACCTCTTTTGCTTTTAATTATATTCTCTTTTTCCTGGGAATTACAAATAATATTTTCCCATAATCTTTCGTTCAAGTTGCCCGCAGTCTAGCATTCTCAGTTGGTTTACCCCCATTGGTTAAGAGGAAGAGATATTCCGGATTTGGTGTAGTCACTCATCTGCTGGGTAAAGAAAGGTTTTCCCTGTAACATGGTACTGTAATTGCCCTGCGGCACCTTCCCAGTGGGTCCCTCGGTTGTTGAAGTCCCCCATCTTCACCCTGTTCTGTGCTTTGAAGAACTAACAGCAGCACCCCAAAGTGCTCGAGTCCTGCGAGGTTGTGTCCTGCAGATCTTCCAGGTGCCTGAGGAGGTCCATGCCCTGATAGAAGCTTTTCTTGTTCTTTGAAATTAGCATTTGAATTAGCTCTCATGTCAGATAAGAATTGGGATTGTTTCATGTTTTCTTAGTGATGTGCAAAGCATCTCTCTCTCTCCTGCCTGGATGTGTATTTTGTGGCCTTGCTTTATTTTAAATCGTAGGAATGTCATAGCTTTGAGATCTTAATTCCTCTGGTAATTTTCATGTAAATCAGCTAATGAGTGAAATAGTTTTCATATATGTTGCTTTAATACCGTAGGAAAAAAAGTTCAGTAGCCTTACTCAGCTGGCATTTCTCTGAGTGCCTCTACTGAGAGCCACTTACATCTTCCCAGAGATCTAGACTTTGTGCCATGCTTTAGGCCCCCTATTCATAGAAAATCCTCCTTTGTTAGTTAGCAGTTTGACCACCAGTGGTTACAGACCTTCGCAGAGGTTTTGGTAAGGAGAATTTCTTCATCAGTCAGACAGACCCAGCTCTGTAGCCTCTGTCTCCTGCAGCACGACTCTGGTGGAGGAGACTAGAGCTCTGCGGGTCACTCCAGGCCACCGCTACAATGGTGAGGACACCTTGAGAAGGCACCCATCCCAACTTTTGTAGGGGCTGCAGTTCTCCAGCCGCCCCATGGACCTTGTGGTTCCTTATGATCTGCCTTAATTTTATCTGGCAGATTTTATCAGACAGAGGGATGAGGCCGTATGTCTGTCTGCATTCATACCTAATTCTGTCTTAACGTGGTGTCTGTTTTTTCTTCTTATAAAAATTGAAATGCCTTTTTTTTTTCTTTAAAGGTGATAACATAAGGTTAAAATAGCAGTTAGATATGATATTTCTAATTCTAAAAGACATGTTGATGGCCACAGCTATTAGCATGCACCCTGGTGATGCTGTGCTGGGGCAGGACAAAACAGCTGTTGTATTTCACCAATGAAGTGGTGTTGGTGCTTCTTATGTCCTGGATAGTTATTAACTTTCTGTAAAAAGTCTGTTTTTCTGAGTGAATCCATTTGTGAAATGTGTTGAAAATCATTGTCATTCTAAATATGAGTTATACGTACAGCCTTGGTGGGGTTTGTTTGGGTTTTGATGTTTTGTCTTGTTTGTTTGTTTATTTGGGTTTTTTTCATGTAATGATGGAGAAAACACGGCAAATGCTACCAGAGGTGCAAAAGATGAACTTTTTGCTCTTTGATGATGAATCTAATATGGATATTTTTATGCACAGTGTAGTCTCTTTTGAGATTTGTTTCTATTAACAAAGTCCTCAATAAAGGAATTGAGCTTTAGAGGACACTGCCATGGGGCTAAGCAGACTGCACTGCAAAGACCTTTAATAGAAAGCCACTCCCTCAATCTGCTTAAACTTTGGTGAGGATAATACGGCTTACTCTAACTGATTTTTGATAAAACAGTAAAAGACAAACAGATGTTTGTTATGCCCGAGTTGATAAATGCACGCAATTGATAAGTTTCTTGTGTTTATCCAGGAATATTTGTCCTGGGGGAAAAAATTGGCCTCACCAGAGCTAACATGCAAGTTAAACAGCTAAATAGATTTTAATGTTTAATTTTACATGAAAAAATATAGCAAGGGTTAGCGCATCATAATCAGCCTAACCGATGAATTATAACTCCCAGCTGGTGTGAGATTTCATTTATTCTTGCTTGCTTTGCTTCTATTCTGTTGTCTTTTTTAAATGATGATAACATAAGGTCATGATGATTTTGTATGATGAAAAAACCTGTTCACCGTGTGGATTACACTTTTAGCCCCTTTTGCATCTTGAAAACTGTCTTTCTTAGCAAATACGCTTAAAGCAATATTGCATGGCTGCAAAATGGTTTTCTATTTGTACACTGAAATTTCAGCTTAAAGATTAGATTCTGCTCTTTGGAAGACATAACCACCAAAGCAGAATTTTGTATGGTGCTCTCTGTGCTCTGCAGGTGCAGTACAAGTTTTATGCTCTTCTTTTGGTGAAGTCACATGAATTCTCATTTGCAGCTCTTCACGTGAATGTGTTATGTATATCCGTGCTTCCCACAAGTACGAGACAAACTCTATAATTGGGAGGGTTTTGAGCCTTAGTTTTGTTTAAAAGTAACTTTTTTCTTTTTTAGTAGAAAACACCTCATCCGATGTGTGGAGTCTAAAACAGGTTTCCTAATGTTTTTATCAAAGCATCATCCTTTAGTAACTGCAGTTGTCATAGTAAACAAAATCCTTTTATGTAGAAGTTTGTGATCTTGTTGCAATAGGTCCTTTATGAACAAGTAGCAATTATTTGAGTTTTTGTAACCCAACTATACTGTATATTCAGCATGTAACAGGTAAATTTAATGTAAGTTTCATACAGAATATAAAAAGATCCCTTCTCTGACAATGTCTACTCTGATCCTGGAATGTATATCTTCCTGATAATACAGTGTATTCAAACAACAATTATATGATGTTCTATTATGTGTGAATACATAATAAGTGTAATTGACTTATAATCAACTGTATTCAGTTAGGCATGCATTCATAATTAAATCTTTCACTTGTAGGTATGCCTAAAACCAGCTGTGCTATGAAGTCCATGGTAGTTCGTGTTTTAGTTTATTATTTTTAAAATTTGGCAATGTCATTAACCTACATGGTATTTGGGCATGTTAGGTACAATGTTTATTTCAGTTGAATTGAGAAGTAAAATTAATTTTGAAATTTGCTTGTTTCATATGACAACATTGCAAAATTTTTGTTAATTTACCATGGTTGACTATGTGGTATTTTTGCTTATGTGATGTTCTGCCATGAAAACAAAAAATGTAATGGAACTGGCGGACTGCAGTTTTGTGATATGGAGTGCTAAGTAGGGGGTTGCAGTTTTATTTTCATGTATAAATGGTTATAGTTTTGGTTTTGTGTGAATTTGATACTGCAGTTTTTGTCTAACTACTGAAATTTTTAATGAGATTTGATTTTTAATAGCTGGTTGCTCAGTGTATTTGTAAAATTGAGCCCAATTAAACACTTAAAAAATGTCAATCATTTTTTAAAATTTATGATATCAGGATTTTCCTACCCAAATTTTCAGTATCCAGAAAGTGAATGAATGGGGCACTATGGAACTTTGTGATTCTCCAGTTTTAGTGCTGAAAATTTATTTATACAGGCTTAAAAGAAGAAAAAAATTGTGGTCTTTTCTTTGCCATATGTTGTCAGTGACAAGTTCCTAGATTTTTTTTTTTAAAATACATTAATATGGGCAAAATGATAACATTTGAAGTGTGAAAAGTGTGCATATAATTTTAATCTGAAATATTGCGTATTTTTTTGTCCTCTGTATTACAAAATATAGTACAGATCTTGCGCTAGGTTGAGTTTAATCAGTCACTGGAAGTGCCTGGCTCATTCTGCTGGCTACTGAATGAGTTTCGGTTTGTATCCCTAAGCTACTTGCCTGATCTTGGGAGAGGTGATCCTATGTGCCCGATTGCTTCAAGAAATTCAGTATTTTCCCTCCCCCCCACCACCCCCATTTTCACGGTATTTGGGAGATACAGCTGCTGTCCACATTTGGAGGTGTTGTGCAGAGCTGGAGCTACTGTGTTGCTGTCAACCTGAGTCAAGAATTAATTTATGGGGACAAATAGGCTTGTGCCTCCATACTAATTTGAATTATTTTATATAGAATACTTTTCTTTATCTTCTTATGGTTTGATTTTTTAAAAATGTAACCTAATCTACCTAGGCTACAAAATGGTTAACAACATTATTGAAATAAGCATATGTGTGTGTGTATGATGAAGTTGTTAAAATGGAAGCCTTCAATATGCAAGTAAGCTTGCTACCAGTAAATTTTGCTTTATTTCATCCTGTCATGCTTGGAGTGAGTGTTGAAAGACGAACGGGCAAGCGTTGCTCAGCCAGAGGGGAGAAGCACGTCATACAGCCCCCAGAATAGCATCGGCAGTAAATATGGTCATGCTGTTCTTCCCTGAGATAGACCCAGATCACATTTGTAGCACCCACCGGGTCTGCTGGTTACCAGACGTTCAGGGCCTTTGATGAAACATTTACAGATGCAGCTGCAGTTCGGAGGGATCTTCTGCTGGCGGTGAAGAAGCTGACAGCAAGAAAAGGGGAGGAAAGGGGATCACAAGCCAGGGAGTTCAAAAACAACACAATTTAGGGGGGGGATTACAAATTTAATCACAGTATTAAAACACTGCTCCAAGATATGAACCGTGTGCTTGTTAGACTCCCTTTTCATGTTAACTTGATTGTGTTTTCCAGTGAACTTTAGTGGTTCCTTAGAACCACTAGAGTGTGAAGCTTTTTTGTAGAGGAGGAAAGGTGGACTGAAAAAGATCTCTTTGTTCAGCCTTCTTATGTCATACACAATGTCAAAATTGGAATTGAAATGTATTATAAAATGAAGTCAGAGAGAGGCTGAGATTAAAAACTTTTTTCCAGTTATTTCTCACTTTGTGCAATATATTGAAATAAAGAAAGATAGCCCTGAAGGTCTGTGGCAGTGGCCTATCTAGCATGTTAGAGGGAAAATTTTAATTATTCAAGGTCAAGAAAAAAACCCTGTTAATTTCTTCATCTTGAAAAGATAGATTATCCCTTCTGGGCCAAAAGGATGTTCTTACTTCCTTGTCCCTAAGCTCTGTTCATATCGACTCTTCTATTATTATTTTTCTGTGAGGACTGTAACACACAAGTCAAATTCTGCCTTTGTGTTCTGGCCACTGGACTGGATAGGACAACCACAGGAATCGAACCGAGGCATTGCGTCTTCCTCCACCCCCACCCTGCCAGTTTATACGTCTCTGTAAAATTTGCAAAGCTCGCTCCAGCTTCTGCAGCTTCTCTCCCCTGGCTTTGCCTCCCCACCTGCTGCATTAGCCAGGGTGTTAGTGGAAAGGGTTTGTTATTTCAGACACATACCATCGCCTGCTGCACTCGCTTCTCCCCTGCACTTGCACAGGGCACGGAGACAACTTCATACTTTCATTTGTATCAGTTACACACAAGGGATTTAAATTCATCCCTTTCTCTGGATAGCTTTCTTTTTTTTTTTTTTTGTGTCAGATAACTCAGTAAATGCTAAATAGCAAGTATTACTGCCTTCAGCTGGCACTAATATATTACTTCTGTTTTTCTTAAGAAAATCTCATTGAGCTAAATGTGATGGGGGAAGTGTGTTTTCAGAGCAGGAGCTCTGGTATTTGTTCTCTATTTGTGAGTGACGTTATGCAGTTGAGAAAAAATCATGCCAGCGTGTTTCAGTTAGTGCCAAAAGAACATAGACAGTGATTCAGTGCCCAGATCTATTGCTGCCCCAAACCATATCTTATCCTATTTATACTTTCATAAATGAAGGTCTTGCTTACAAGAGGAGTTAGGTGAATATTGTGTTCATGTGCTATTCGATAATGAATTTGTCTAGCTGTTTTACATTCTGCTGTTCTTTTATTTCAAGTATTGAGAATTTGAGGTTTTAAGTGGCATAGATAGTTTATAAAAATCAAGTCAAAGAATCCCAGTTTCTTAAATTATCGTTACTCGCATTGGAGTTAATTTCACTGGAAATACCTGGGTGCCACAAAATACCTTTGTCTACAAAGCAAGAGTTGACTGTCTCTTGCTACTCAATACTCCCAACCACAAATATCCATTACTAAACTCTTAAACACTTAAACTATATTCAAGAAATAAGACTTATCTACAGACTAAAAGAATAATTTAAATTAAGGTGGAATCAGTTTGGCTCAGGACTCAAGTCTGAGGTTTATTAATTGGTATCAACTAACAGTCCAGTTCTTCTGTGCTTTTTCATCAACGCTTGCCAAGGGACTGAAAAACTCAAAGAGCAATTATCAAACAAATACGGAGTAACGGTTTTGTTAAAGAAAACGAGGAGAAGAAATTTAAATCTGCCAGAAGGACTAACCAAATAGTATCCTGATGTCTGGCCGGGGAGAGTGGAAGTTGCGTAATGGGAGCTCTGAGACGTCCTTCGTCAAGCGCAGAAATGAGAGCTGGTGCTGGGAGTCATGCATGCGGAGGGCCCTCCACTGGGAAATCGCAGGAATAAAAATTTCAGTTGGCTAATACAGATGTAGTGAGAAGTGGAACTTAATGAAAGTTTCTCCAGCTTTCAAAATGCAGTAAATACAGTAAATTGATATATCATAATTGACTACTACAGTTTCCTTTTTGTTTCTGCCGTATTGTAATTTGAAAAGACACTGCCATACTGGTGCATAATTTATGGGATTTAGATTGATGGGGGGGGAAATGTTACTCGGTAGGAGAAAATATTCTACCCATGCTTATGGCCCCTGTTCCTCCACAAGCAATCATGAGCTGGGTTACCCAGCCGGCCCTGATGGTGGTATGGAGCCCACGGATAATGGCACAGGGCGGCTCTTGCTCGGAGCAGAACAGCCTTCGTTCGTGTTGCTGTGCTGGCCCAGGGTGCCCTGGAACAGAGGGTGACCCAAGCTTTTGGAAGCACTTTTTTTGGACTTCCATCTAACATGGATGTCTGACTACCTCACAAAGTGAGATTTCAAGGAGGCTAATTGAAACATTTTGCTTGTTACTGTTTGGTTTTTAGTCCAGGCTTGCACAAAGCAGAATTAAGGCTGAAGAAATATGAATTTCCTTGTTTAAACGAGAACTATGTTTTTGTGTTGTCTTAATGATTAATATTGTTAAAAGTAATGGCTCTTCCTCAGTGGCAGCTATTTTTTTTGTCGATGAAAATGTTTGGAAGTACAAGATAAACCTTTAAAGTATTTTAAAAACTATTTTTGTGAGCAGTTGGCTGAAAAAGATAAAATGTTTAGTTTAAACTCATTTACAATACAAAAACTACAAACTTATAAAAGTTTTCACAACATTTTCAATAAAACGTGTAACTAAGATTTTTAGAAATTTTTGAAAATGTTTAAACTTTGGGCTTGTTTCAGGGATGGAAAGAATCTGGTTTCTATAATTTTTCAGGAAAGATATTTTAAAATTATTTTCCAGTCAAAGAAAATAATGCATGAGACTTCAAAGGACATTCTACAAAATTGTTTTTAACCCCTTAGGTTTCCTTAAGGCTTTCTGTGCTTGGTTGTCATCCCAGTTACTGGATCTTCAGCATATAAATAATCTATTTTACTAGCTCAAAGTTGCATGCTGTTTTTGGCCACAGGCAATAGCTAGAATATATTATTTTTTACATTCATTTTTTGTGCTGTGGTAATATGTGAATTTTAATGGGAAGTCCAACCCAATGTGCTAGACATTGTTGTGCAAGCATATAACCTGATGGCAATATTTGCTCAAGCAATGTCATCACTTTTAGATTAAAACTAGTCTAGAAATCAACACCTGGATGTTGTGCACAGAGGTACATAGCACAGGAGAACTTTTTAATAGACTTTTTACTGGTGTGAGTTACGTATCTAAGATAATGTGAGGAAAGATGAGCGTGTGATGGTAGAGAATTGTTCCTGATAGCTCAGTAATGATCAAGTTCCTTAGCCAGCATGTTACACGTATGCACAGAGACAACAAACATGGGCAAGTACACAAAACCATGTTTTAGAACTTTTGAATTTGGCTGATACGTAATTTTGTAATTTGAAGATGCTGTTGGTATAAAAGCTTGAGGAGTGATAGACCGGATAAAGCTGTAATGATAATACCTAGATTTTAAAGTTTATTTATAGTTAAGAAATTGCCTTTTTTGCACCTTACGTAAATATATTAAATGTATTTCCATGCTTGATTAAAAAGCCTGATATTTCAGGAAAATTTATTCCAGTCGTCAAAACTGTTGATGTTTATATAGCATTAGAACAATGAATATTTTTCTTATATCTCAAGAACTAGAAATGTATGTAATCACTATTATTTTGAAATAGGCTTACTATAAAACTACTTAGAATAATTTTATATAGAAAAAATAATTATTAAACAGTTTTTCTGAAGTATTGACATATGAAGCTCCTTCTCCATGGAACAGGTTGGACTATGGTATTTAGGGAAAACTTTGGCAGAATTTTGTGATGAGATCCCTGAAGAAAACCTAGTAAGATATGTCAAGTAACTTTGAAAGTGACTAAATAAGTTCTATTAATAGGTGAATTTTGTTGGATGTCAAATGGTAACTCGGTAATTATATTTCTTGAGAATATGCATCAGCTATCTAGAATTACTTAGGTTGGCATCCCTCCGTGGTTTTATACACAGTTAAATTAAGCCATAGATTGTCTCAACTGTGACTGTCAAGATATAACTTTGCTCTCACTGTTTCTGAAGAGCTGCATATCTAATTCATCAGTCATATTAAAGACAGTTCGTGTGTCAGTATTAAATCTCACCTGTGTATCTGAATTCAATGCTGTGGGGTTTTTTGACTCATGTCATCACCAGTAGTGCAGCGTCTGCAGCTGGAATTTAGCCAATAACTATTGATAACAGAAGGTCCGGAATAGAACCCGTCTTACTTTCCCCACCAGTATTAACCCCTGCACCACTGTCAATTAGGCCAGTTCTGCACTTGGAACTGAACCAATGCATCTGTTAATGATGATACACAGAATCCAGCTAATTTTCAGCTCTAATGGCTCTGACTGCATAGAAAAAAGCAAAAGATTTATTTTCCCCTTGTAATCTAATCAAACTTGTTTTCCAATATGCACAAAAAATTGATCTGATAAGAAAGAAATTGTCTTTTTTTTACTGGCAACAATAACTTTTATGACACATCTGACCTAAATGTTTCCTGACAGTATCATGGGGTAAGTGGTGAAGTAAGGAAGAAAACAACCAGAATACTGATGTCCAGATCTTTGACCGAATTTATACATCAGCTTATTAAGTTGATTTTGGTATTGCTTATCTATTGGTAATAGCTGTAAATGCTATTTTCTTTCCATGATGTAAAAAATATGTGCATAAAAAAAAATTGTAGAGGGGTGTGTGTATATACATATATATTTGTAAACATGTACAGGATGCTAAAAAAAGTCCAAGGGAGGCAATGTAGAGAAACAGGGCAAGAATATCAGTAGGGGACTAGAACTTATCTCCTCATGAAGAACGGCTGAGGGACTTGGGTCTTTTTAGTCTGGAAAAAAGACGACTGAGCGGGGATCTTATCAATGCTTATAAATACTTAAAGGGTGGGTGTCAGGAGGATGGGGTCAGTCCTTTTTCAGTGGTGCCCAGTGACAGGACAAGAGGTAACAGGCACAAACTTTAACATAGGAAGTTCTATCTAAACATTAGGAGGGACTTCTTTACCTTAAGGGTGGCAGAGCACTGGAACAGGCTGCCCAGAGAGGTGGTGGAGTCTCCATCTCTGGAGACATTCCAAACCCACCTGGACGTGTTCCTGTGCAACCTGCTCTAAGGTGACCCTGCTCTGGCAGGGGGGTTGGACTAGATGATCTCCAGAGGTCCCTGCAAACCCCTACCATTCTGTGATTCTGTAAGAAAATTGATGTATCCCACAGTGCTAGTGGTCTGCTTGCAACAGTAACATCCCAAGATGCTGGTCAGATGTGCAGTTGTGTGGCTTTGTGATGATTTTGTATTCATGACATATTGTCATATTAAAAAGTACCTTTATGGAGACTAACATTCATTTCAGTTGGGTAAAACTTTGTGTAAATGCATGTGGAACAAGGTTTTCCAGGATGCTGGGAGCTTTTTCATAACCTGGCCCTTTTGCTTGCTTTTATTCGTGTACGTGAAGGTGGAGGGGCTTGGGAGCAAACATAGGTGGATGGATAGGTGCTCGTCCTGAAGCAAAAGGCATCGGCCTCTTTTCTTCTTCATCTCCGGAGGGAGAAGGTACTTCGCATCGTATTTTTGGAAAAGGGAGGCCTCGTGTGGTCAGTGGTGGGAACAGCTGCCGCCCGGGATGGGGGGGGGCCCAGCCGCAGCTGAACGGTGGTTGGGCAAACCGGGGTGGTAAACATGGCCATACTGGTGGTATTTCATAGCAATGGTGATGACAAGATTAAAGGCAAAAGGAAGACCGGGGTATGATTACAGCTGGTCTGCTATTTAAGAGGTCTGAAGCAGGAAATACTGTTCTCACCGGTCCTTTTTTCTTTATTGTGTTAAAAGATAGATACCTTTCATTGCCTTTCTAGGCATCTAAAACAGGTAATAAAACCCAATTGAAACTCAGAAGTCCATGTTTGATATTAAATTAATTAGGTGAACAGGAGAATTGAAACGGAGCAGTGGTGTGTCTGGTATCCCACAAAATGACATTTTGATTCAAAGGCAAAATGAAGAAAAACCCCAAAACTTGAAAGAGTGTCTACTGCAGGTAAATTTAAAAAAAAAAAAACTGTCTGAGGTATCCAATGCTCAGTTCTTTGCCTTGAGATATTGTAAGATCTAGCTGTGAGGAACTGTACAGCAACCCAGGTGAGAATACCCGAGTGTCAGCGAGCCATAGGTTAAAGCTCTTGTGCATGAGAGGGTATTCCAGCACTCTTACCTTAGACATAAATCTTGGAGAGAAGTAAGTCCAGTCATAATGTATTTATCTCATTCCATTGACTGCATTCTTATTATCAATTCTAAACACATTCTCCAACTTTTCAAAGAATTACAATTAAATTAATTCCCCAAAATGTAGGATTAACTGTCAGTAACACACTGACTACTATCAGCTGGGATTTGTGAGAGGCCTCTCATCGTGCCTGAAGAGGTTATTTCAGTCTGTGACTCTAGCTGGGAGTAGTCTCTGGGGAAGGCATGGGGCTGCCCTTGTGCCCACTGACATGAACAGTGCAGGGCTGGAAGGGCTCTTTGTTTTTTCCCTTTTGATTTATGAGATTTGTCCATTCCCTTGTCTCTTTCAGTGACTTAAATCCATTCCCTTGCTTAACATTAGTCAAAATTTCTCTTAAAATCAAATGTACTTGTTATTGGGATGTAGCTCTTGACATACTGGGTTCAGGTCTTCAGAATATTGGTGGGTTTCATCTGGTATATAGAAGTTCCATGTGGGAGTGGGTTACCAGGTTCACCTGAAATAGTTGCCTTTATTGCTGATCGAGCATTCAGGGTGAAGAGAAAAATATTCTGGACTGTGTAATCTCACCATGGTTTTTAGTTTGCTCATCTCCCTGATGCAGCAGATAGATAGATAGTGTCTAATGAATAAGGCATGTATTATCAGCAAGTGCATCTTCTGAACTATCCCCAGTGGAAGCATTTTCTGATGATGGAAGCTAGTGTTTGTTATCAGATGCTTTTCAGGACCCTACTTCACATAGGGAAAAAAAACCCTGCAAAATTGCTCATTTTTTCTAATTTTGTCTAGAAAAAATAATAACTGAAAAGCCTTGTCTCTTGGGATCGAAAGAATACATCTGGAGGCAGAAAGAAATGCATATTATTCTACAACTTTATGTATTCTTGCTACAAGTGAAGTGCATTTGGCAATGGAGTATTTTTACTCACAGGGTCCAATTCAGGATGTCTTCTGATTGTTAACATTTATCACCCTTTTTCCCCAAAAGCATGATGCCAGTGTCCCTGAAATTCACTGTGGAAGCACTTGTT
>VYZM01015873.1:6363-22775 GCA_013398915.1 Dromas ardeola
TGGACAGCATGATAGACAGACTTTTTACTCCAGCAAAACTATTTTGTGTTGATATTCTGTGTCTGTGATGAATCCAAATAGCTGCCCTGGGGCAAGACCCCAGTGTAATCAAGCTGTCAGGTTTAACACAGATATTCTATGAAAATAACTTAAATAAATTAAAGATCATGGCTACTTGCAAAGTAGGCTATTCACTATTTTACAGGCAGTTCAGGCATTTTTTATCTCTAAAATAGCAGGCTGCCATCAGATATTTAGAGGGTTAGTTTCACCACCAGCAGGATAAACAAAACAATGCTCCCCAACCTTTAAATCCCTTTCTTGTCTATGTCTTAACAAATTCAAGGCAGAATGAACTAGTTGTACTGTCAGCATACTAGATGGGGTATGAATCCTATCATTTTACTGGACTAAACCACTCTGTTCAGACAGACCTAAGAATATAGCTCCAGGTTTACTTCATGCACCTGCCTGCTTCATTATTTGGAGAATAAAAAAAGCTTTTAGGAAATGAATATCTAACTTAGCAAAGCATTAAGTTGCAGGCCATAGAAATATTATTTCCTTATTTTAAAGCATTTACATGCTCTTAATTCATTTGCATCCCAAAGTTTTAAAGTTACTTTAAAGAAACAGTCCCACAACATCTTAATGTGCTGGATTCTGCTGTTGTTCTGCCTAGCTGATACAACTTACCTAGAAATAAAGTGTTATTTACAAAAAGAATATTTTTATTTCTTGGTTGCTATAATTTTGAAGCAACAAATATATAGCTGTATTGTATTTCTCTGGGCACTCAAAGGAGAACAAAGACCTGAACTGTAAATGGTACGTAAGAATTTCCCGACACTAGGTATGTTGGTTGTATTGGTTTTATAGGTGGGAAAATACAGACAGCAAATAGCAGTAAATTTTGTTTTCTAGAGCAAAATGTGAAGTCAGCTTCCCAAATCACTTGCCTTTCTCAGAGAAACAAGGAAATCAGAGTAATAGCCTGCCACATCCTGTTGGTTCAATGGACAGCAATGGTACAGAGCTTTCAGTCATTTGGATGTTGTTATGGGAACTACAGAATCAGAGATCTGACAATTGCAGGTATCAGTAAAAAAATTGCTATTTTTCCTCCAAATTCATTTTGGTTGGTCACTCTTCTCAACACTCAAAAACAACAGGTACTTGATATAGAAATCACACCCATTCCTTTCCATGCGCTGCAAATCATGGTTTGTATTTGATAATAAAGACTAATACAAAACCTTATTTCCTCTTCTGTGGGATACTGTCAAAACATTTTAATTCTAGGCTTGAACACAGCTTGCTAAATAATGTACATTCGTTTTTTCTTGTTCTGAGATTAGAATGATCTATGTCAAAATGACAGCCTATCAATTAAGTCATTACTCAACATCAATAAGACTGCAAGAATCAGATCCTTAGTATGTCTATTTGAGGCATGAATTTGAAGGGGAATAAAAGAAGCAACAGTTCAACAAAACTGCTGAACACATACTTAACTTTAAACTTGTTCTTAGTTAATATACGGCACATAGGCCACCAAAAATATAAGCAAGTCCTATTCTGCAGCAATATCCAGTTTACAAGTGAGTGCCCTATATAAATCAAATTACAGAAAGAGGCAGTCATAGTAAAACACAAGCAATATAGAGTTTAATTAAAGCAAGTCTCTAATGATGTCATCAGTAAAGTTTGTGCTTTATAAATAGCAATTTATAGCAATAGCAACCAGAACTGCAGAATTATTAACTTAATCCTATTCATCTGCTCCTTGGTATAAAGCTTTCCTATTTAAGTAGTGTATTATAGCCCATCATGATTTTAAACAGCATAAACGTAATAGGGTTAACATAGCTGAGTGTCAATACATAATAAGGTTTTAACTGTGATATTTGTATTGAAGGAAGAGTGCACCTGAAGAATAACAAGTTGTTACCTTATGGACAGGCATTAAAGGGTTCTTAGTAAACACGAAATGTAAACTAAAAACTATATTCACAAAAGAGTCATAAACATTCCAGTGCTCATCTCAAGTTTTAATTTTCAGAAACCAGTAGAATCCATAACTGCATGGTGGATGCCTTAACTATTTATACAATGCACAGAACAAAATCAAGCACCTCAACATAGATTTTTGAATAGGCAACAAGTTGAGAAGGTAACCATCAAAGCCAGCCAGTTGAAAGTGTTAGAGGAAGATGCGTGTCTTAAATTTCATTCCTTTCCAGGTTTTAGACTTCTAATTGCGGATTCTAGAATATGCTTATCTTGGTTTAGGATTGATAGCCTAAAGTATTTCCCAAGCTTAACTTCTATTCCTTTTAAAAAAGGGAACAGATGCCCCTGCTTTTCTTGAAGAAGAATGAAGTCTTGTAAAAATTTGTCAATGCAATGCAACAGGAGTAGATCAACAAAATGAAACAACTGATGCTGAGGACCCAACATCTACACATGTTTCACAGGGATTTACTTCAGATTATTTTTGTCTGATCCAATTAATTGAACACTTGAGCATCTCTTTCTGTTTAGTTTTATCTGAAATAAATCCTGTTCACATGAGCTAAGACTACCCCATAACGCAAATCAAAACATATTAAATATGGACAGCTGGTAGATTCACTTTAAAAGCCCATTCCTGATTCAAGTGAAAATCCTACTGGACATAGCTACTGATGCCACCACAAACTAATGGGTGAAGCATCTACAGAAGAGTTAGCCTGAAGGAGTCCAAGGCTTTTTAAGGTTCCAGGAGTTTTTAGGGGCAGCATTCTTTGCTGTTGAAGCTGCACAACTTTATAAGAAAGGATCATCTACATCAGAGAGAAAGAGAGGGCAAAAAGGAGCATGATTCTACAACTTTGTTGCAGAATTTGGCACTGATTTGGAAATGTGAATTCCAACCTCTGCTCCAAGGAATGTTTGTGAATTTCATTCAATGGTTATTTAAACATAAGAAGCAGCCTTTGGAAGTTTGAAATTGTCCCTTGTCAGAGATGACAGCAAAAGAAAGATCCTGATGAAGATCAAGTGTACCTACTTCTGGGCATATGTAAAAAACAACTTTAAAATGCCTTGCAAATCTTACTGCTGAAACCTCGTGCACCTCAAGTGAAACTTTTGAAGAACACACTTCTGAACTGGGGCATCCAAGGTCTGCACAAGTTCCTTTTAGGCATTTCTTCTGGGGACTTGGGACAAAAGCATAGCTATAAAGCATGTAAGCAGGAAAACAAGTTCATGTAGAATTTATTAGCTTGGAAGCCTACAAATATCTGAAGCTACACTCTTTAGTTACTTCATGTTTGTGCATGTTTATATCTCCTCTTTCAGCCGCATGACATCTTATAAAGTAACATAGCAGGAACTGCCTTTTCATGATACCATTTTTACATTGATGAGATTCCACTGAATTTAGTGAAATTCTGTTGGTAAATAAAATGGAGAATAAGGTCCAAAGGGTAAAATCCTGGTCCAGCTGGTTTGAATGAGTTTTCCAGAACAGTTGAAATCCCTATAAATTGCATGAGAGAACTTAAATTCGATCATACATTAAAAATAAATAGAGGCCAGTTTCTTCTACTGTGGTCACATTGCAAGTCTGAAGTAACTGAGTTCAC
Source organism: Dromas ardeola (assembly GCA_013398915.1). NCBI lineage: Eukaryota > Metazoa > Chordata > Aves > Charadriiformes > Dromadidae > Dromas > Dromas ardeola. Next base: position 9,996 of record VYZM01015873.1, read on the forward strand.
AGGGACTAGTTGTAGAAGTAGTAGGAACAACTCAAAGCACACAGAATAGCAGAATTCTCATTAATTGCTATTGCCCTTAAAACAGCACTGATTCCAAATATTTAAATACATTGAGACACACCTATGGATGAAAATGTGCTGATGTTCTTTATGTGTGTCAACATGCATACAAGCTTTGCACTTTGTTAATTTTGTGTCTAATTAATGCAAAACTTGCAAACCCATATTTTGTAATTAAAGTTCTTTGTCGTTAGAGGCACACTGCTAAGACACTTCACAAATATGTCCAATTTCATCTGTGAAGAATGACAGACTATAAACAGCACATTAAGCAATTTGAAAATCATTTGGGAAAAACCTCCAAACTTAATTATGGAGCTCAAATTATTGAAACCGCTCATGCCAGTGTTAAAAAAAAAAAAGCAATACAAAAAAAAAAGCAAAACAAAAAACCCCACAAAAATCTTGAAACTCCCCAATAGAAATTATTGACCCATTCTTGCAAAGCTAATCTAAGAAATACAATTTGTCTTGAGGCTTTTCTTAAGAAAGCAATAATTTAAAACTGTGCTGGTCTTCAATAAGTAAGGCTCCAAGACAGTTTTGATCCATTGATGAATTCTTCCTAATATGTTCCCAGAGGAACAGTTTTCCTAAATCTATTAGACATTTACAGTCTTTCAGGATGTGCTGCCTGAGATGCTCTATCACACTGTATTAACTTGACAAGGTAATGCAGCGCTATCTTTTATTTTCATAGAAAGAACTATGTTTGACCTTGGAACTACTAACAACAGTTTATTACCCCTAACCTTACTAGAGGGATATTCTGATATATTACTGCGAGTTAGTACAGTAGACATAGGATAGGCATAAAATGCTTGTAGGAAGTTACAAGGGGGTTATTCAGTACGAGATCCCAGATTGAGATTATTGTTTCTACCTAACAATATTGCTAAGTAGAAATATTGTTTCTACCTAATCCCCAGTTCTCCAAAGAAAGGCAAAACAAAAGCACTCCATAATGATCTAGCCATTTGTAACACACAGTTAACAGCAGAAAAAAACAATTCTCACTTGCTGCTTAGTGGCTTCTCCATGCTGTCCCTATCAGCGTGGAATCATGGTACTAACTCCTCTTGCAATCATAAACAATCTTGAACCCTACATACAATCATTCTTCTTCCAGTATACACACTTACAGTGATAAAACAAACTCCAGGCTTTCCCCCCTTATCCTGCGACAGCCTCTGGAAGAGTACCTTGAATATTACTGCACTGACTAAAAGATCACAGCTACACTGGGCACAGTTGTAAAGCTTCCTGTGCAACAGATTTTGTGAGTTTATGCATCACAGTAAGCTTCCAGGAATAAGAGTTATTTGTGCATTAATCTTCATCTTAATAACCCCTTTGCTCCAAATAAATTAGCTATACTTAGCTGTGTCATAAGACGATATACTGCAATGTGCTAGAAGGAAAGCTTCTCTTTCATTTTTCTTTTGCAGAATTACTCTCCACCTAAACGTTTATCAGGGAGCCAAAGCAAAATGTAACTAGTCAGCACAGGAGTACAACTAAAACAAGGGTTCTTTTTTGCCCTTTTGATGTTCTTCTAGGGACATATTTATGTATATTATTTAAAAATATATATTAAAGTAACTAAAAATAGAATAACTTAAAATGCTTTGTACTTGAAAAAATTTACATCTGCAATATTTTAAGCAGCAATTTAAGATGTATTGCTCTTTCTTTTTTCAGAATTTTTATGATCACCAGTGTCACAGCATATTTTAGGATCCCTTTTAATGAGTTTTTGCTGAAATAATGAACGCTAAGTGACTGTAAGCCCCTGTGACTTGTTAGAGAGATCATGCAATAACAGTAGGCAAGGCACAATGTCTCCAACCACAGCATAAAGTTCTGTTCTAGGTGACATTCATTGAAACTCACGGTGTCTGCTTAAATTAAATCCTGCAGAGATATGCATCTGCTGGAAGTTAAGCATGTATATATTACTGCTGTAATACATAGGATTTGTCCCTTGCCTGAAGTTGAGTATACGTATTAAGTTCTTGCAGTATTAAAGCTTTAGTTTGGATTTATATCATTACGACAAAGGGCAGAATTAGTCTCTCTATTATTTAGAACAGAGGTATGTAGTGAAAGTGGAAAGGCCACATCTATGAAAGCTTTTCTTGATCTACTGCAACTCCCCGAGACTTCAAACACCCATACCAGGATTCAGACTCTATCCAGGTATCCAAACGATTAAAGCTACTCATTTTGTAAAAAATTAATTATGATTGAATGAAAGAACTCTCTGAACATATGGTTTTGAGATTTGCCAACATCCAAGGCCAATTTATTTTTTATTAATCTGTGTTTGTAAGATGTCTGAGATACTGTGTAAATCTCCTTTTGAAAGGCTGAAGTCAAGAGTTGAGAAAGAAAATCAAAATGTGGGCATTGTTCAAAGAATGCCACAGAGCAAGGTTTCTCTTGTCAGATAAGAGAAATATGGAGACTCCAAACTATCTTTTTTTGAATGCATTTTACAGATTAATTTAACTGGAAATTTGGTGGTTTTAAGATTTAATTGTAAATGTACTTTCTTGACGGCTTTGCTCTTGTCCCCAAAGCAACCATCTTGGTTTTATCTTGACAATTCTCTCAGAATTTTGCATTTTTTAGCGTCTTGTTTTCTTTCTTTGTTGCATATTAGACTAATTCTTTGGGTGCTACAGTGATCAACAAAGATGGCTGGATTCAAGCATAACAGGACAATCAAGCACTGTGCAACAGCAAGTTCCTTTCCTCTCTTCTCCCTGGAACTAATGGCTGAGCTCCCATTGATAAGGTCAGAATTTTACTCCAGCTTGTGAGGTGACAGTTTCTGTAAGGTTTTATAAAACAATGTTGGTATATCTGCAAACTCTCACTAACTTTTAAAGCTAAAATGTGTACACAAACATTTCTTTTTTTTTTTTGTTCGAATACTAACACAACTATTATTTTTATTGGGAAACAATACTGAACATTGAGAAATGTCTAATCCGGAATAGCAAAGATTCTACTTACAGATTATTTTCTAAGCAAGTAACAATGTCTTCTACAGACATTGCATTTCTAGGTAAAGTATTCAAACATCAGTTACCAATTGGAATGGTCCACATGGATAGACCCGGAAAGCTAAGCTCATGAACACCGGCAATAAATTAAACAGGTTAAATTCAATGTAGATTTTTTCATTTCGGATGTTAAAATCTCATAAATTCTGAACTCCAGCATATTACAGTTCACATTACTCAGGAATGATGGCATCCACAAAGGGGTTTATAATTCTTCAATTTATGTTCTCTAATTTCACACTTTCAGTTGCCTCAGCTGAGCTTTTTCTAAGTGTCACCGTACAGATGCAAATTTACTGTTGACAATCCCTGCTCTTATTTGTAGTCTGAAATAATTTATCATCACTTTTCAACTGTGGGCTTTTTTTTTTTTTCTTTCCCCCCAAAGCATGCTTTTCCTGACAGATTAAAGATCTATCAGAGTATCATTCTCCAGGAAGGATCCTGAATAACATCAGGCAAAAAAAATACATCTGAGAAAGTTCCCCCCCACGCACACTTCTTCCACACACCTTTCAACCAGATGATGATTTTCTGAAGTTTGTTTCAATTCTAATTCTAATCTAAAAGGGTGAACATCAGATAACACACTTTTAAAAAAAAACATAATCACGCGAGATGTTATGGCCAAATGACAATGCTGAAGTCAAAGTACATCAAATCAAACAATGGTAGATTATCTGTCAACCTTGCAGTCTCATCAAAAAGCACCAGCATGCTTGTTGAGTATCTGTTTTCCATAAAAATCATATAAATCAGCACTGATTGTTAATTTTGTTTCTACTGTTTCCATCTTAACCAGCCTTTCAGTGGATGAGAGCTGATGTTCAATTAACATGTCTAGGATTATTTGTGGCATCATGTTTAACCTTAAAATATTTACACAACACTGGGTTTTCTTTCCACTCCTCTGGAACTTAAAATGGCAGTTCAAAATTCATTAAAAAGAATGCCACTAGTTCACAGAACTTCTTAGGTAATTCTTTGAAGAATCCCTGGTATATCCAGGCATTATATTATAGTATCCAAGCATTATAAACGTGAAGGTATTTTGCATTCTTCCTTGTGACTCTTATAAAGTATTAATTTTGACTAACAAAGAAATACATCACTATTTCTTTCCAAACACGGAAGAAAAATACACCAGAGTGTGTCCATAAGGCGTAAGGTATGCACCACCTTCCTTCAATTTGTTTAACACTAGTTATTAATATTTAGGCTTTTAATAGGTTTTTAAGGTTATAAACTTCCTAATTTAGTTCAGTTGTGAGTAAATGAAACCAAGTTACAATTCAATATTGAAGTTTTACCCTTATCTGCTTAATTTTTATACTTGTGAGGAGACTTTAAAAGCTCCTTTGTAAGACTGGTATGAAAAGCAATGATATATATTCTCAGCAAAACGAAGTGGCCCTTATTTTAATCTTACATAGTGCTGATCTGGAATCCACTATAGTTCTGGGGAAAGAAGTGACATGAATTTCCATGGTTTTTTCATCTTACCAGTATAAACCAGAAGTAACAACACCAAAATATGTAGAATTGCATCAGTTCAACAAACACGTTAGATCAGAAGTAAGTTCTATTCCTTTGTAATGATCCAGACTGGGCTGAGCTTTACTTTATTTTACTGTTAAGGCAACAGGAGTCCTGTCCTGATTACTAAGTGCTTTATATAGCATGTCATCTTGCCTTGTAGTTTGTACTTACAATTTCCTCTTGTACCTATGAGAGCACTCCCCAAAGGAAGGTCATATTATAGTCATCTTGAAATACTTAAAAACTGATGATATGCATACAAAGCCAGGAATGAGATCAGATTTAAATATTAATGTGAAGATTTACAGAGTTTTTTTACAATATATTCACTAAAAAAGCCAAAAACCTGTAACATTATTGTACTGCAACTGCCACTCAGTTTAAGTTTCATGAAGTTTTCCGTGTCTTGCTGAACTCATTACCAAAAGAAAAATCTCCAATCCGTTGCTGTCCCAAACCCCTGTATTAGTAGAATCATATGTATGTATAAACCAACTACACGAGTTAGATCATATTTTAACTCACTAACAGTTATTTTAAAAGCGTATTTACATTCATCCCATATAAGCGTAGCAGATTTTTTTCCATTACTGTGAATTATTTACATCAGAAGTGTTGATTCATGAAACCTAGGTTTCATCAAACTTGACCTATGCGAAATGCATGCACCTGATGTAGTTCTCTGAACTATTGATTTTTCTGCATCCATCTGTCTCACACTCTGTTCTGAGTACTCTCTGAAGAATAATGCTGGCATCTGTTTTAAGTATAAGCATTCCAAATTACTGCATAGATGCGTCACAGAGTAAAGAAAAATCAGTGGTTTCTATGTAAATAACTACAAAGCTTTGCTACTTTCTTTAAAACATAAATTTCTTTAATAAAGATTGTTTCATTTTATTGTACTCCAATATTTCTCCTTTACTTCAGCTTCTGCAGTCGAAACTATCATAATATTCTGCTGCTGTTTAAATTTACCACTGGTGTGAATTCCTTTGTTGTGGGTGTTTGTTTCAAGAAGTATGCATTTCATATTGTGTTTACTACTGAAAAGTGAGAATTTTAATCAAAATCAAGTAAAAAGACCTTAGTACACTTTTAAATACATTTTCACAGCTTTCCTAAAAATGGTGCGAGGGTGTCACCCAACTGGATCACTTAGAAAATATTTCAGATTAGCCTTTTAAAATAACATTTAATTGCTATGGAAATTAAGATAAAATTTTTGTCATTAGTATGCATTCTTCCCTTCTGAGCACAGAACAGCAATAATAACCTTGAGCTAAAGCTATGAGACTGGTAAAATGTACTGTCTGTGTCCACCGCCTGGATTTCTACAAAATTAATTTCTGTTAGTAGAATCATGATAAGAGACCTGTGGAAAAGAAAGCTCTTCAGTGTTAATCTGGACCCTGGTCCTATCTTGAACAGATTCAAAGATGTAATATAATTGCTTTTGATCATCTTAAAAAAAAAAAAAAAAGAGCTCATAAGGAAAGGCAGAATCACAGTGCTGAGAAGAACCAGTCTTGAAAAGCAGTGAAGCACTGATTAGATGCCAGTTGAATTACAGACAGTCAGTCAAGACAAGGGGAGAGCTGACGTACACAAGGATGCAGCCAAGGAGAACAGTGGTGACAAATAAATTATTTTAGCTGCTAAAGATAAGAACCTGCTGGTGAAGATCCTCTGCACCAAATAACTGGGGAAAAATGTTTTGGGACAGCTTTAATTTTATGCCAAAATAGCAGTACTTGTAAAAACCAGCTGGCATGCTGGCTCACTCACGTTAATCCTCTTACTTCATCTCCCTGAACTGACACAGTCTGGTCCTTTTTTTATTTTTGCAAACCAGAGTTATGGGATCTGAAGTCTCAACTTCAGTCATCAATAAATCTGGAAAATTCTTGGGATTAATAAAGCCAAAATGTCATTAAAAGACAAGCAACCATCTCATTACGGCAGAAAACTCTCTGATGAAGTCCCCATAGTGGCAGATTCTTTTGGATTTGAATCTTAATTTAAAACACTACTAATCAATAACTTTTCATATCCTATGGAGAAAAAAAAAAAAAAAACTAAGGTGGCCAATGCTGCAACCACTATAAATACCTTCTCTGTATTCTCTAAAGCTTACTTTCTCCTTTCGTGACCTGTTTATTTTATATGATGGGCAAACTGTAGACTATGACAGCAGCAATATGGCTGAGATGTTCAGCTATCTCTACTTTAGTAAATGTGATTGCTCAAGCCCATGTGGTAATTGTTCTCATCCTCCTTCTTGTTAGTTATCTGTTTATCACATTGCAATAAATGGGATTTTTCTTTTAAGGTTATTCCACTAGAATCATGTTGATCAATTCAGAACAACGCAGGATTGTAATAATGAACTAATTCATCACATGTATTACTTTGCATTTCTCAAGTAATTACAGTATCTCGAAAATATGCTATTTTTGGAATATGATCTCCATGTATACATTTAACACTGTTCTTCACAGTAATAATGTAATCCCATCACAAAATGTTCAACAGATGTCTTTGCTTACTTAAGACAAGGTGTTTATACTGCATCTGAAAATAACCCATGCACTTGATAAAAACACAATCTTCTACTACACCGTTCAGGGACTGCAAGAATGTTGTTTAAGTCTTCATAATATGTCTGTGAATAAGCATATCGGAGACAATAATCAGGTCACTAACCGTTGAACTAGCATCCTCTCTGGGTGAAACCATGGTCATATTGTAGTATCTTAGTACAAGAAGATCAGGAAATTAAGAAAACTGTAAGCAACAGAAATCACATTGGATCTTGCATGGTATACAATGACTTCAGTCTTTGTTTTGGCTTTTTTTAAGTACCAAAGTTACCGCTTTGAAAAACGGAAAACACCATGAAATCTAATCTCATTTCCAAGTGCTTAACATTTTATGTTCTACCTGAAACACGTCCTGCAGAAGCACTACCTTTCAATGTTGCAGATGGGTTTTAGTCCAGTTCTGGAGAGAAAAAAAAAAGGGGGGGGACGACAGGGGAAGCAGCTAACACCACACTCCCTGTAGTCTGGTGCTGTTCTCTGACAGTCTTCTACCTAGTGTGATCAAGTCTAAGTTGATGCATTAATGCATTTCAGAAGTAATATTCATTTGCAATTTTGTAGATTTCCTTTGTACTTACAGTTTCAGGTTCTGCTTTATTTATTTTTTTTCACGATCAACTGGAAGGTTGAGAAAGTTACCAAGATGGCACTCATAAGTATAAAGGTTAGATACAACCGAAAGAGTTAGTCTTTGTCCAAAGTCCTCCCTAGTATTTATGGGCAATTTCAGACATTCCTCAAAGTGCTCAGGTCACTTATGCCTGGGGCATCATCTGAATCATGAAAGGGCAATCCCTGCAACCCATGGCTGGATACCCAGACCAGCTGGTGTTTGAAGATACAGACTTCTTAAAATAAGATCTCTCTCTACATTCTAGCCAAACTTGTCTGGAGTAGAATCATTACAGCCCCTGTAGTCTTCCTCTGGGAGGCTCTAAGAATGTTTTCAAACGTCGACATTTCAAAAACGCAGAACCTGTTGTCTTGATCCTTTATGTTACTTCGCTAACTCTCTACTCCATAAAACACAGCAGGGCAACGTGGCTAGGTCATCGTGAATTTCTTCTGATAGCTAAATAGGAAAGGCTATTGTTATATTGGGATAATACAGAAGACGGGATAATTCAGAAACTACACTAGCCCCTTCTCCTGACTGTAAAGACAGTGTCCATATCAGCTTAACTGTTTTTGAATATAAACACAGCTGTGCTTCAGCTCTATCAGGATAGCTCTTAGACTCATAAAAGCCATGCACCATGCATTTCAATCTATTCACTCTGCCCTCAACTTTTACCGCTGTGCCTTAGAAGTGTACCTTGTCTGTTCCTGGACTCCTAAGCACAATCACATTAAGCAGCAAGTGAAGGATTTTAACTCTGAATTTGCTAGCATTTCTGAATTTAAAATCAGACCTAAGAGGTATATAAATCTAATTCTAATTTCTTTTATGTAAATTCCAACCACATGGAGAAAACAAAAATCTGTCATTCTGTTTGTTTTGGGGCTTTATAACTGACACCATATTAAGTTATTTAAGCCCAGTTAAATTTAATGGGAGTTATTCTTGTTCTTGCAACAGCGTTCACTGCAGAAGATACTTCCAGAAGTGTGGTGAAGTCATTGTTTAATGTGTCCCCTGAGACTTCCAGCTATGTAATGTGATATTTTTTTTCTTCTCTTCCAATGTTTATTATTGATGCAGAAGCATATTTACACCATAAAAGCAAAGCAGCTGGCTAGTGACCCTTGGGAATATACCCTTGTTAAGGAACGTTTTAACCCCCTTCCAATAGTTTACTGCATTCAGGTTGATTTAGTACGCTGAAAAACAATCCCATTTGAAAGCAAGCTACCACATACTCATTGTTTTCTAAAGCTCTGTCCCTCTCGGGAAAAAAGAAAAGGCAATATAAAAATCTTCTGGGACAACCACCTGGTAGACAATGCAATCGTTTGCCCTGAGTTTTGCACTTTAAGTTTTTGAGTGAAGGAAAATGGAAGTGTAAGAACAAACCATAAAACAGTGTTTTCAGGGTATCCACACAATCTATACCTTCTATAGAAAACACTTCTACCTATAGATTAGAAACGTTAATTGTTCTACATCATTTATAAATAAGATCTTACCAGAATATTAACTTTTAGGTTGCAATAGTACATCATGATTTCCCTGTTAAAGCATTCATATCTCCTTCCATTTAATTTTCAAAGTTTTTGGTAAGGGTTTTTTCTTTACCAGTTCAATTTTTCAGGTAAAGTAAGTCATCATCCAAGAAAATGCACTGGTAGCAAATACCACAGAATACAAAATTAATCAGTGATGTTAAAAATTTTTTTTGGTAGAAGAATCAATACAGGATAATTACTTGCCTTATACAGGACTGAAATAGGTGAGCAAACCATAGTAATTACCTTAGCCTGGTTCAGGATGGAGGAGAGCCAACTTTTCCTTCAGCAAGTGGCTCTTCCTTAAACTTGTGGCTGGGGCAGCCAGGCTCAGCTGACTTGGTTGTTTACCCTGTGGAAGGGTCAGGTGACCCAAACTGACCAATCGGGTGTTCCACCCCAGCTGCCATGCTCAGTATAAAAGCTGAGGGACCAAAGGTTAGGTCTTCGTTAATGACTGACATCCAAGGAGGACCCTTGTCTGTTATTTGGAATTCAGTTCCCATCCATCCCTGAGTCTAGTCTGGAACTTCCCCAGTGCCTGCCAGTAAAATCATCCTGGGAACTTGATATGTTTTTTTGTATATATTGTATCTATTTCATTATTTCCATTTTATTATTAATATTTCATTAAAGTAGTTTAGCTTTTTCTTAAACTCATAAATCTCTTTATTTCTTTTCTTCCTCTCCTTGGAGTGAGAGGTGGGGGAGAGCACCTGTTGCCTTGTCATTGGCCAGCCCAGCCCAAACCATGGCATACCTGATTGAAAAATCTTCATGTTCAGTATAATCTACACCCCAGCTGGGTACTACCCATCAGTGACTACAAGAACCAGAGGCTGCATCAGGAGACACACTAGATCAAAACAACCTGCTGTGTCTCTCAAAGAATCATATAAAATTATTTGTACATAAGAATGTTCTCTCTAAAGGAGTTTAGCTAAATGCCAAATGCTAGAAACAGTCAATAAGCTATACCCTAGAAGATATAAATTATTGTAAAAGGAAACTAAGAATTAAGGTCGTACAACATTGGCAAGATTTTCCTCTGGAAGTAATTCCATGATTCTATTTTCTTGGCTGGAAAGCTGTCTTTCACTATGTGGGCTGTCTTGAGTATCAGATTCTTCTATTCCTTTCTCTTTTGTCTCACCACTTACGTAAATAAAATGTCCCACCATTCTGTACTAATTATACACAAGTTTGCATCCCTTAGAAGACTTATCACATTTACACTTCATTGCAGAACACAACAGTCATGGAAAAAAACCCCAACCTCACTTTTTCCACTTTTAAATGAAATTAACTACATTACTGCTTCTTTTTTTAAAAATCCTTGAAAACTCATCCCCTCCTTTTTTCTGTCTTTTTAAGCATCAGATTTGTTGGTTTTGCTTTTTCAGGTAGGAGAGGTGGTCTCCTACTAGTCTTCTCACTGTGTGTTTAACAGTTTAGTTCCTCACTTGTTGAATGTATGCAGGAGAGTGAAGAAGCAGGTACAGAACAGAGGTAGTAAAATGATGAAATGCTTTTACCAGTCTAGATAACGAGACCAGATTTTTTTTTTCCTGGTTTGACCACTATTAAGTACAGTTATTGCAACCAAGGCAAATCAGGGAAAAAAAAAAAAAAAACACCACCACAAATGTTGTCCTCTGGGGCTTGTCAAAGGGACGTGGTTATTGTCAAAAAAAAAAGAAAATAACAAACTGAAAACATTTCAGCCAAGATGTGGATTTGGCAACTACAAAAGATAGTACCATATTTAAATAATTTTTAAAAAGCAAGGCCTGAATGATGAAAATATGTTAGCTTCCTATTCTTATGTTTGCAGGTTGAACAGATTTAAAGTGCTACAAGGAAAAGGTATTAATTCCAAGAAGAAACAAGCTTTCACTATAGTAAAACAACGTAACAAAAATTTGTATTTCTCTTCTGTAGCATCTTGGTTGTGAAACTTACCAGTTTGATGATGACACTTTCAGCAGACTTTAGACATTAATAGCATAACCACTGCAAATTGCTTCCCTTAGAACTGACAACGAAGTACTGAGCACTTTCTTAAAGATCAAACTGAATTTGAAATCTTACACTAAAGTTTCCATCAGCAGCCCTATGCTCCTTTGTTTACAGTACTTAATAAAAAAAAACAACAAAAAACCAAAACAACCACCCAATACACAATTAAATACTTTCCATTTCCAGTGAAGCTAAATCAGTCCCACCCAAAACTACTGGTTAAGTAAAAAGTTTTCTTCATGCTGCAGTAAATCAGCTGCTAGTAATGGCACAATGGGAGTTACAAACAGATTGTTACTTCCTTGAGGTCAGTTCCCAACACAGCTGAAAACAATCTAGGTTCACTTTGCATTGTTCTCAAAGCGGACATATTGAAGGGAAAATCATAAGCACTGGGTCCTGATATCTGTAGATAATTATTCACGTGGTCTACACACAAAAAAAGGAAAGTGTGATGTGAGAGATACAACAGAATTGCTATTTACACTCTAATGACCACAAGGAAGAGAGAGTTGCTGAAGTACAGTTTGTATCTTTGAGTTACCAGGAAAAGATGACAGGAGAAGAATTTAAGTTCAGTAACTTCTTGAGCATAGGAGCAGTGGGCTTTCACACACAGGGAAGAAGGAAAGGCAGAAAATGAATGTCATAAACCTTAATAACCTGTTAGAAGAAGCAGGTGCCAGGGTAGGTGAGAATCTGGCAGACAGGATTTACCTGTGAGATGCAAAGTGAGGGTCAAGAGAAAAAAGGGACTGGCAGTTTGCGTGGGTTGGGTGGTTTCGATCAGAGAAGGTGCGACCCAGCAGCGCGGGGCTGGTAAATGCTGTTTGCCTGGGATGGGGCGGTGCGGAAACGGTGAAGACACTTTACCTTTTTTATGCTATGAAGTAACAGAGGCATGAGAAAAAGGTGATCTCTTGAATAATATACCTCAGTCAGAAACCCATAATGCCAGCTGTTAATAATATGAAAAAATGACCTTGTGTTCGATGCGATAATTTACCGTGCTTGCCTGCAGGACTCTATCACACCAGACAGCTTGTCGAAAAGGAGGAAAAAAAAAAAGAGCAGAAGCCGGCTGGCAACCTTCACCTCAAACATTCACTCAACTCATTGAACAAAACCACACCGAGCTCAGAAACTTTGCTGTGCTGCCAAACCTGGCGGGGCTGAATCCACCGCAAGGAACGGGAAGGCGGGTTGAATTCGCACCTCCGGGCCTCGCCGCGTACCTGCCGCCTCCCTCCCTCGCTGGCTGACGGAAAGGGTAGCCGCCGGCAGCGCTGGTGCTGAGGCGGCCGCGCCTGGCCTGCCCCCTG
>VYZM01015873.1:24305-74132 GCA_013398915.1 Dromas ardeola
AAATCACAGGGGTAACAATTTCCATCATCGTTGCGGTATGAAAGGTACTCTTTGGATTGTCTGCTGGTGGCTAAGATGGATCAGTCTTTCTCTGTTTCTGTGAGCGATGTACTGAAGGATCCGGATTTACTGAAATACTGACACCGATAAACTTACCCCCTCTCTGTTGAAGGCATTGGATGTGACAGTGCAGAGAAACATGTGTTTCACATTTCTGACTGGTTGTTTTGGTGCAATCAATACCTCCACAAGAAACATTGACTTAGGTGGCGATTATCGTACCGGGAGGCACACGGAGTGCTGCTTCCGAGTTGCATGCAAAGTGAGCACAAATCAAAGAGTCCGCCGTTCCTGGGAAGTGGGGGCTTCAGGTCCCCCCAAACTCCGGGGCAAAGGCAGCGGGCGATGTTCCCAGCCCACCAAAGAGAGCCCGGCCTCGGGGTGCGGAATAAGCAATGACCAAAGCGCTGTCAGGAGTGGCAGGCAGTCGGATCGGATGGGGATCAGTGAGGCAATAACCGTTGAAAGAAAGGTGGATCGTGAAATTATTGCCCGAAGGAATAGCAAGCAAGGCGGAATGATGATAAAGTTGAACTTCTGTTTCATCTTCTGTCGGGGATGGTGGGCGTTTCTGTTGCTTCAGCTCCACATGTTGCAAGCACTGGCACAAGGTAGGGCTAGAGACATTTTTGTTTATAGAAATGCTGCATCTGCCTTCTAAGAGGAAGGGAATCTCGCTCGGGTGCAGAGAAACCCTTTTACTTTATCCTTATCAGAGGTAAACTGCAGAATTCGCACTGAGCTGATTTCATGTAGGAATGGTCGTTTCTTACACACAATCGTTTCTTTATGGAACAGGGATTTGCAAACTGTACCTACATGGTTTTTTCCCTTTCTCGTCCTATCCTTCCCCTATCCCCACCTCCCACTGAGAATCAAAAGCCCTACCGGGACCAAATCTGCTTTTTTTATTTACTTAAATACGTCCATACATTTCAGTTTTTTTAGGCAGCAAAAGAGTTAACTGCTGGTTGTGTGTGTGCGCGCTTAAAAACACTGTGCACTGAGATAAGTTATTAGGAGAAGGGGAGTCATAAATCCGCCGACTAGAAGTAAATCAGGCATGTAAAAGGAATTCTTTAAACGTATGAGTACTATTCTATGTGAACCTCGGTTGGAGCATTGTTCGTTTCTTTTGGATTGCCAACTAACATTTACCCGAGACAAAAACTGCAATTGATTCCTATCTGGGCATTTCCACATCAGAGATCCTTGCAGTCAAATGAGTCACTTGTAAACGAAGGGTCAGAGTCGACCAATAGACTTTAAATATCAAGTGTCAGTCACTTTGCATGTAAATTCCCTTCTCAAAAAATTGCCAAATGTAGCCTAATTCTTAATAATCCTTTGACAGAGTAAACAATAAATGGCAGGCAGAAGCATTACAGTTGGCTGCGCCAAATAACATGCTGAACAAATGCAGCTTTCACTTTCTTTGCTGGGTTGAGTTTTATTGCTGTGTGCATTGTCTGACTGAAGTGGTATGTGTTGGACAATGCAGAACTGTATCATGTGGGACGATGAGTTACTTATTAAAAACGGAAGTTAATACGCTATGAAGGGGAATGGTCTTTGTGTTTTAGTTCTTTGTTTTCAAGTATTTCATAAGGAACAAAGGTGCATTCAGTTTTAATAACTGGATGGGCTTGTGTGTTGAGGAAGAGGGGTTATAAGCCAAGTCTGCTGTAGTTTGTCTGCTCAGGATTTACTACTGCATCCTCGGAAAGTTTGGAGCCGCAGGATACAGAAGAGTTTTAATCCAGTGTTTAATAATGGACTCCACCCTCATAAACCTTTTCCAGTGCTTTGTTTATGCTGTCACTGCTATTCCCAAACTACTTATGCTGAGGCCTGCAAGCCCTACAGGATATTGTTATTCTGAAACAAGACATACCTGAAATAATTCTCTCTGCAAATTAAAATTCACATCACTTTTCTTTTTCTTTTGGTAGTTAGTGTTGATAGATGGCAACATGATGCTTCATTTTGGAAGACAAATGCTGATGATTCTTGCTGTTTACATTAAAAATGCAAAAATTGTTCATATAAGGCAGTTGTAAGTGCCAGTTGATTTCAGGAATCAATTTAGATGCCATGTAAAACAGTTTTCCATGGTTTAATAGTAAACCAGCCATCTTGTTGGATTAAAAAATGAATTGAAACTTTTATTTAGTACATAGTACAGAAAAAATTCTCAATAGCATGTTTGAGATTACTAAACATTCACAGTGGTATCAGTTTTAGGTTATATAGTTCTCAGGGAGTTATGTAGTGTTTACAAACTATCCTAATGAAAAGTCCTAGCACCAAGTTAGTTTTACACATCGGTATTTAAGAGGGGGAGGGGAAGCAAAGAGAATAAGATGCGTTATTTCTGAGAAATATTGTTGCAGATAAGGGTATGGAGTTTAGAAGACATTAAGCAATGAAAGATAAAACAATTATATAATGCAGAAACAAAATACGTTTTTATTTTTATATAATGCAGAAAATGCAAATCACAGTTAGTCCTGTAAAAATTCTTTGACAGATAAACCAGCATGGAGGTCTTAATGCAGAGTGTTTCTATTAGGTTTTCACAAAATTTGTATTCATTTAAAACTTACGGTTCTTTTTGCATTTCGAATTCTAATGGATTCTAATACATTCATCATTTTTATGCAAAAATTTACTTTACTTTACATCTCCTAGATGACAATTTTTATAAAAGTCGTTCATAAAAATGGAAATTTTGCTACAGCCACAGAAAGTTTTTAATAGAATAATGTGGTCATATGCATGAGAGAATTACATGACTCCAATCTTTTTATGTGACAAAAAATGAACATTCTAAATATATGGGCCATGGCTATTTTGAATGAATCATAATACTATGCTATAACCAGCTAATGTTTCTATAATAACTATTTCAGCATTAAAGAAATACGAGTTATTTCGGGCATACTGAAATGTACGCTCTTATTTCATGGGTAACAGATTAGATAAAGTTGTTGAGATTATTTATCTTATGCTGTAAGGTGAATGGAAGAAAAGGTTTTCAACTGCAACAGGTTGGTTGAGTATTCTCTAGACTTGAACAATCATCCATGTAAAAGCAGATCTAGAGGCGAACTGTAGATAAAACCACTTCTAAATTCATTTTATACTTAGCTCTTCAGCTTTTCTGTCTTCTGGTAGTTGTGTTATATAATTAGGTATAATGATTTATTTGATTTCTTTTTCCTTTTCAAAGTGAATTTAATTATTATGAAACATACAACGGTTTATTGTACTGAATAGTAAAGCATTCTCTTCGAACCTTACTTAGTCTTGTTAGTGCAGACCTTCTCGTGATGGGAATGATTTTCTGGGTGGAAGAAACATACAGATGACAGAGGTTGTGGCCTGTCCCATGAACATAGCCTGGAGAACTACCACCGCTTCTCTCATGGTTGCAGATCTGCAGGGACTTCGTTCAGACTATGTGTGTGTCTCACCTGTCTTGCTACACTGGCCCATTTGTGAATGGGAAGCTTGTCAGAAAAATTAACCTGTAAGAGGCTGAAAACTGTTGCACATTTCTGTTTACT
Organism: Dromas ardeola; assembly: GCA_013398915.1. NCBI lineage: Eukaryota > Metazoa > Chordata > Aves > Charadriiformes > Dromadidae > Dromas > Dromas ardeola. Next base: position 27,935 of record VYZM01015873.1, read on the forward strand.
CAGTTCTCTACGCCTGCTGGCCTCTGCCATGATGCCTCTTTTCATGGCATTGTTGTTAAATTTGAGTATTAGGTGCTAGTTAGCCTCAAGTCATTGTGTGTCATCAAATAATGATGAGATGCTAATTGATAATCACTATAATTATCAAATTAGAATTTGCAACGTGATGGTAGAAGTGAATAATTTCGACACAGTAACTAACTATTGTACTTAGGGGAACATTATCCTGCAGTGACCTCTAGCCCAGTGGTCTAGCATGCCTGGGCATAGTCCTGTTGAAAACAGAGCTCGTTGCAGGATTGGAATTTATTAGTTATGTATGAGATTAACAAACTGATGCCTACTGAGGTACAAAATGTTTACTAAAATACTAGAATATTTGTATGGAAATAGAAAAATCCTGCTTATTTAAATAGGTTGGAAGTTGCTAGAGGCTACTCTACATGCATCTTAATGGATTTAAGTACCTTCCCAATGTCTGTCTTTTGTTGAAGAGTGAAAGAATACTTAGAAAATATACTTCTTCAGATTGATGGCTGTTGTTCAGAATGATTTTATAATAGATAAAAGCAGTGCAGAGCTTTAAGCTTCTACAACAGGAGATGGGTATCTTTAAATAGTAAGAAAGAGAAGCTTGTTTGATTTTTCTTAGCTTTATATCAATGGAAGTGTAATCTTTTTATGTTACATGATCAAATCTGCAAGTCAGAATTCTACACATACCTGAATATGCATTTAAGGTGATATTGATACCTATTATGCTTTGACAGAAACCCTGACATGGAAGATAGAAGAAAATGTTTCTGGGGCCCAACTTTTTTCATTCAAATATTTGATCTAGTGTAACTTACAAATCTGCTTAGTAAGTATTTGCAAGCAAATTTCAAAGTGCATTAGATGCAGAGATGATAAGCAACTTGCATAGAGTATTTAGTTATTGGAAGGACCGAGAGACGGTTAAATGTGAGGGCAATACTTACTGGAGTGTGAAAAGCATTCTCAATTAAATATAAATGATGCATTTCTAATTCCAAAAGATTCTGTTACTATTTATTGGAAACTCATTAATTTGTATTGGATTTACCTCTTGTGCTCTTATGTGCTAGTTTTTAAACAGGTGAATTCTTTGTGTATATAATTATAATAATTAAAAAATTATTTGGAGGAGTAGATACAAGCCTAATCTAAACAGAAACAAGGTGGAGAGAGTGGGCTTTTTCTGTGGCCGTATCACGCATCTTCTAACTCTCTCTACTGTGGTAAATCTGTTTGGTTTATATGCTTAGGTTTAGATGAAATATGACCTTTCTCAAGACTTCTCAAAGCAAGTTCAAAGAGATATGTATACATACCTATTAAGATTTTAAGTACAGTGTTTCAGATTGTTTCTTGAGAGTGCAGTGTAATAGCACTATTAGAGGTGAAGGAAGACCATATGCAATAGGTGTTTATCAACTTTGTTTTCATGCATTACCAGAAGATGCTTAGACCAGGAATGACCTAGGTATGGAGAGAAAGGTTGTGGCAGTTCAGTCTCAGAGTTATGCTGTGTGACTTTCACATCACTTAAGAAGAACGGAAGGGAATCTATGTCTGTGGCTCATAATCCTTGAAAGGTTGTTCTGCAAGGTTCTGTCATCTCTGTGCATAGTCATATATTTTGAATGACAAAGACAAATATTGGCTAATATTTTAAAGATTGCCTGACTGATTAAACGAACCATAGAAATTTTAATAAACAATCTTAAAGTGAATTATTAGGAAACTGTTAAGTGAAGGGCTTGGGCTTTTGTATGCCTCGGAGGGTTTTTGTTGTTGTTGTTTTATTGTTCTTGCCAGCATATATGTACAAGTCTTGAACACACTCTTGATTCAAATAAAAGATTTTCATGCATTTAGCAACTTTGTGTATAGCTTTACCTGAACATCCCATTCTGAATGGATTAGTTATTTAGTTCAGTTGGACGTTTTTGCTGTAATGAATCTGTGGGCAATTAGATTCCTCATGGAGCAAAATCTTGTTCATGCTGAGTTCATTGCAGAAACAGACATTTCTTCCTCCTCCTGCATATACAATATGTATTTAAATAGTTTCTAACAAACAAATTGATGATCTGTTGGTCTTTTCAAAATTGTGTTTTCTTGAAGTAATAACATATAAACTAGAATAACTTTTATAGTATTTGTGCAGAGATTAGAAGATGCCAGAACTAAGGTAGTTTGTGCATCTTTAATCTGAATTCTTTATGCATGTGCATTATGATTAAGTTTAAATGGATACATATTATTTTACTGTCTCCCTTAGTCAGAACCAAGACTGAATACTGCTCACTGATCAGTTTTTCAGTATTTTGTTTTCTTGTCGGTGCTTGGCTCCATCTTTCATTTACTTTAAATCTTTTAAATTCAGCACAAGAAGACTGTGTGGACTAAAGGAAGAACTGTTAGCAGCTATGGAGTAGCATTGGATTAAACTACTTACAGTTATTACAGCTGGAAAGCAGGTGATTGGTGAGACTTGGTTTCTATTTCTGACTATTGAGTGAGTATTTTCTAGTGAATAAAGACTCTTTGCTCCATGTGCCTCAAAGATGACCCTTCACCACCCATATAGTTCATGCAGAACAAAAATGTAACTCCATGAAATGTCTGTTCCCAAAGAATTTGGGGTTTCTGGAGTTATTTCTGACTGTGCTGATGTTGGACTTGTTACATACTATTTCAGACAGTTTCATAACTTTCATTCCCTAGGATTCTTCTGATAAGTGACCTCACATGTAGCCTAGTTAAATGTATTAAATTGGAGATATGTAGTAGTTGGCATACTTTCTTATGGGAAATGTATTGTTTTCTCAGTTTACTGGTTATAAATAGGTGCTAAATAGATGCAATGAATTTTTTTTTCATGTAAGTAAAACTTTTTGATTCCTTTATGGACATCATCATTGAAATGTCACAGCCCTGGAACTTCCAGTAGGTTCTATAGGAATTAGTTCATGTAGCACTTGCAGGTCTGAGTTCAAGGGGTTACGTGGCTGAGAAAGGAAGAACCTTTTATTTTAATGTGCATAATAACTTAATTACTTTTAAATGTATATGGCTGGTTTTGTAAGATTTATTCATTCTACAAATTCGTGGCTTCTAGACATACACAGTATTTGTATACTGTATCTTGAGCATAAGTATTTTTGGTTAACTAAGAGGTTTTTTTTGTTCTGCCCTTGCCAAGAAAAAGAATAAATATATTGCTAGAATAAATACTAGTCTGTTGCTAATCATACTTTTTATTTGTGAAATGCCCCTGAGGTGTAATACAAATGGCACTCTCACTAATATTAAAAATGTAGATCTAGGCTTTTTAAGGGAAGTGGTTTTAAAGTTAATTTTCAGCTGTTTAGCTCCCTGAACTAGCTCAAAGTGGGGTCACTCTAGCACCAGGGACAATGCAAAAGAGGTGATGGGATTGCATGGCTGGGGGGCATGATCCTGGCAGCCATGCCAAGATCAGGTTAAATTGTTAGAGAGTTTTCGGACTCTCTAGGGAATGTACACTGCCTAACTTCTTACAAACATGTGGAGGTTGCTGTTCCTGGGTAGAACATAGAAAGGTTAGTGCCTTTAAAGGGGTGGTTTAGAAGACTTAACTTTGGATCTCTTCTCTGAAAGACCCTTTCAGTGAGTTTCTCCCTCCTTTAGATGGAGTATTCCTAAAGAAAGTCTTCTAACCGAAGCATGTGAAGCAAGTGCTAAAGTTAGGTAAAATGAATATTTCCCTTAATCCTCTTATATCTAAATTCTCAAGACCAATAATGGGAATAATATTTGTTTCTTAAAAAAATAAACTTTGTAACTTAAGTTGAAAATGCCACAGTTACTACTTTTTAACGTTTGTATCTAGTATGCAGATTCAGCAGGTAAAAACAGTCGTATGATCTCCAACAACACTGATAAAAGGAATTCTTTAACACCACTTCATGCAAAATGTGGAAGTGGATTGTAGAATCTTATGTCACACCATCCAGATAACTTCTGAAGTGTTATTTTTGATAAACGATAAAGCATTTGCGGTTTTTAAGCAGATAACTTGAATCTTTAATCCTGTTTTTCATATTTCCATGCTCTACTGCGGCAGCCTGAAGAGAAAGTTGATTCTGGTAGATAAATCGTTGTCCCTTAGGTCTCTTTAAACCACTTTATGGTCTTTCAAGCCATAAGCCATATATTTTTCTAATAAACTCCTAGGTCTAACAAGTTATCTAAAAAATAATTTGTTGGGTATAGCTCTCTTGGACCAGAAAGCAGAGAATAATGATACATAGCTTCAGTACATGTTGCCAAAACGGTCCCATATTGATTCCAGGCTGAAATTGAAGTTTGTAACTCATTATTACACAAAGAATCAGAAGATCTAGTAGACGCTACTTTCATCCTCAGATTCATATTTGTCTAACTGTATATTTATTAGCAGAGAATGTTGTGGCTTTGATGGATGCTTTTGGCATTGAGTTCCTAGGAAATCTACTCAGTAGCAATGCTACCTTTTAAAGGAAGGTACTAAGAAAATAATGGAACTATAATGCAAATATTTCAAATGTTCAGGCATTTAGAAAAAAATGCATTTTGTTATACTGGTGCTCTTTGCTCCCCTAACATTTGTGTTAAATACAGACTCAGTACAACACAAGCATTGCGATCTTCCTTGCACATTGGGGAATGTCACTTGTTTCTTATTTCTTATCTGTCAAGAAGGGCAAAGGACATTAATGACTAAATACTTCTGAAATAACTAAATGGTATGAGGTGATTGGAAAAGAAATGTATGGTGCTATGGAACACAAGGCAAGTGGCACACTGCTGTAGTATTGAAGTGGGTAGGAGGAGGTAAGGGGAATTCTGTCAGTATTTCTAAATGTGTGTACTGATTAATGAAATTTAAGTCCTCTTGAATCTGTGCATGTAGAGGTACAACTAACTCTTCTTGCAGATTGTTTGGGGCTGTTTTCTTTCCTTCGGTATCAAGAGGTTGAATAAACTCAGATTGTAACCTATCATGCTAACATAACATTTGGAAAATAGGACCCTTCTGATTTCTTCCCTGCTGTCCCTGTTGTTCAGGAGAAACTCTTTGTCCATGAACACATATGTCCTTTAAAGTCTTCAAGCGCTCTTTTTTTTTTTTTTTTAATGATGCATACAAACCTTTTAAAGTAGCTCAGCTAATAATGCACTAGAAATACCGTTCTCCTGTGATGAAGACTGTCCCATTGTTTGCATGTATGCCCGTCTGTGTGTCTCACTGTTGTCTTCTATTTGCTTTATCTTTTTGTCCCAGGTTGATATAGCTTCTACCACAATGTGCTTCTGGTCTCTGATTATCGCTCCTACATGCTATTGTAATACAAACAATGCCTACTGATAGTAAAAGGCTTTAAAACCCCTGATTCTATATGCGAAATGTAGAACTGGTACCTTAGTTACCCTCTAACTGGACACAGAATAACTTTTCTAGGACACTGGTATTATCTGAAGCAGGGCTTTTATTGTGCTGGAAGACCTTGTTCACAACAGATAATCATAAAGATTGTTTAATGGTAGATTATCCCAGGCATTGTGTTTCAAAAATGTTAGATAAGACTAAGAGGCAAGAGATCAAGAATAGTAACTCCTGTGTTTTACCTTTTGTTATTTTTATTGCCATGAAGAAGTTAGATTTGTTTTTGAAGAGGGAGTAACTAACGTTACTTTTAAAATTCCTTTTAATACGTACCCCTTCAAACGCCGGATTTTAAGGTAAATGCTACCAACTAATTTTCCATTTCCCTTTATATTTTTTTTTTCTTACAAACGTAGCTAGTTATTTCTTTATCATGAGCAACATCGGACATGTCATAAATGCAGAAAAATATGTGGATTATTGTTAAATTCATTTCCTGCATTGGCATGTGCAACGATCATTTTAAAATTAACATATTTTAAAAAGAAAATAATATTCTTTCTAGTTATGTTAAACTTTTTTTTTTACGTTCTGTGCCATCTTATCTCTTGGAACTAGTGTGCAAGATTCTTAGCTTTTAAGAACTACTGAGAGGTCTGTGAGTTGTTTTTTTTCCTTTTGAAAAGAATACAAATTTTATATAATAACTTCTTGAAATTTGTAGACTGAGAGAAGGTGTTTCCTATTCACAGCACCTAATCATGCTAGTGCTCGTTATCTACACAAAAAGGCTAAAATTTCACTTTTAAGCATTTCTGTTAGTGAAAATGGGAGAACAGGTTAATTGATTCTACCTTAATTCAATTAACAAAATAGGCTGGTGATGCTATTGTTTACTGAAGTCATCAGCAGAAAAATTTCAGGTGACTCTGAAGATAAATCTCCCATTTATCCACAAGTTTGAAGTAGCAAAGAATAACAGCAAGGCTGATTTCATATACCTGTGCAGTTTGAAAACTTATCTTGAAGTCACTTATGTAGTACCTAACATTTTTATTTCAAGTTCCTCTATACTAGCGTTGATAGCAGTCTTCCTCAGATTTAATTATTTTCATTATATATGATTTATTATTAGCATTTAATGGGTCAAATATTTATGCATATCTTTCTGAATCTTCAATTGAGAATTCTGAGTTAATGAGAGTCATGTCAAACTCCAAAGTTTTAAGTGCGGGTAATTCAACATTACATTCACTATGTAAATGTATCATAATTAAAATGATGCCTTGTCAATCCCATTCAGGTTTCTCATGAGTATAATTTTCAGCTTTTGTATACTGGATATAGCTATGTTTTCTGCTATCTGCAACACGAACAGACCTATTTATGGCATACTGGTGTCAATAAAAATCTGCAGTGTTAACTGTTGTGCCTGTTAAAATTTGAAGAATGCAAATCTTATTAATTCTATTAGGGAAATCCAGGTATGATCTAAAACCTAAATTTTTGACGTTTTCAAATTGTTGAGCTCCACTATTAAAAGAAAAAATAATTAATGGAGCCACCAATGAGAAAATGTAAGATGGCTCTGCAGTTGGACCATCCTAATCTCATGGGCAGATGGATACTTTTCATCTCAAAGAATACAGAATGGGAGCCTGATGCGTGCAAAATAGCTTTCACCAACAAATGTGGTATCACTTTCACCTTGACTGAATAGAGAGATAAAACTTTTTTCAATTTATTTTATACATTTGACATTACGCTGAATACATCTGTTTTAATATTTCCTTTCTATAGGCAATTTCCTCTTTAAGTTGGCAGTCAGTGAAAAGAGACATAAACACCACTAAACCACAGGCAAATGAACCTAAAAACTCAGCAGAGCACTAAAAACTGTAGGCAGATAGAGCTTTTAAAATGACCTCAGAAACAGTGGTGGCTTCCCCTAAATGGCTGAGTCCAGAGGAAGGATATTCTTTGGTCTAGGTTCTACTGTCACTAAGTAGGATTGTGTTTTCATTGCCCTTTAAATTGTTAGTTTCATTGTGATAGTTAAAAAATCAAGGATTAAATCAAAGATCAGTAAGCAGGAGTTATTTTTCTATACTTACAAATGACAAAATACCAAAGCTTTCACCCACTGGCAAGTACAGTAATAAAAGGAAGTGATTTATCAGTCAGGATTGGTGGCAGGTGAATTAGGAGACAGTGTTTTTAATCTTCTAATTTTAATCTGTGGCTCAGTTACATCAGTGCCAGTGTAAACTCTTCAGTTTGGGAAGAACCTCTCTGCTAGAGTGTGTTCTGATCTCAGCTAAAGTTACATCCCCAGAAGTTTTCAATCATCACGTGCTAGTGCAGCTGGGTAATACCAAAAAGCTTAGCTCCTCTTGGTCACTCTGCTGACTTGGCAAACAAAAGAAGAGAGTAACTGTCAGTGCTTGTGCAGTCTGGTCAAAAAGAGTTATTAGGTTAACAACTGATCAGTGATGTTATTTAACATCTACCCTGATGGTTTAATACAAATGAGGTCAAAGTTTTCATATGGTATATAAAAAATAAAGTGCTGAGTATTTTTGGATTTCCACACTTACATGTGGACAAATGTTCTTACAGGTATGAACAATTCTTACAAGAATTCTTAGTGTTCCAAATATCTTTCTATAGAGCTTCTGGACATTTTAAATACTGATGAGCTGGCTTGTGTGCAAATGTTCTCTATAGTGGAGTCAGAGTTAGCTGTCACTTTATTAGAATTAATGACATAACTACTCATGTTTACTTGAAATTCATTGCAGCATGAAGTTATTAGGCATAGGTGCTTTGGTAAATTATGGCATATTGTATATTTTTTTAATAACCAATTAGTGGGTGTTGGGCACATGCAATGCATCTAGTTGTCACTCACACTTGAGATGAATTTAATTAGCATCCATATCTGTTTACCAGAAGAGTTCTGTTGGAACTATTAACATCTGACAAAGACAGTGGATATTATCTAACTCAGGAAAGAAAATGTTTGCTATTGTTTGTTTTATTACAAGACCAGATAGAGTGCTGTTGTGAGGACTTGGCTGCCTTGACTGAAAGAGCTCCCAAAACCGGTACTAGAGTTACCAGATACGGGTTTCTCATAATTCAGTCAAATCTTATATTCTGTGTGAAAGGCAAATGTCAATTTCATACATATTTGCAGCTCTCAGTCATTTTTCCAGATATCCAGCAGTCTCAGTTGCCTTGAAATTCTGGAAAAGTGGCCACATGCTGAATAAAGTGTGTATGCATCCTTGGTCATCTGCTGCCTTAAGGCAAATAGAACACAAGATGTAACTATTCAGAGCTCACATAGTAAGCCAACAAGTAGAATGTACTATACGTATGAAGAACTGTCCATAGTGATTGATACGTTGGGGATTTTTGAAGCCTTCAGTATCTTCAAGCTCTCTGAAGTCCTGTTACTGTTGCTGGCCAGAAGTTCTTTTACTTTTCTGATTTTTGTAGACAAAGTATTACATCTGTATAGAAAGAAGTTTTAAATTAACATATTATTATTAGGCATATTAGCGCTTTGCATAATTATGTTTTCCAAAATTACATTTTAATGCCTCTGCCGTATTTTTAATAATTCTTTTTTAACAGGCGATTTTAACATATCTGAAAGAATGTTTTGTGTCATTTGGCACTGAGTTAAATAATTGCACTCTTACAGTGTTCAGAACTGTGACCCTCAGGGTGCAGTGTAAGAAGGAAAATATTGTTCTAGCAGTAATTTCCACTCTTAGTTCCTTCCACCCTACTCAGTTGCCTTTACCTGCTCCTCTAAATTCTGCTGGCAGAAGCAATGGGGAGATAAAGCAAAGAAAAAAAATGTGGAGGTAAGCTACAGAAATAGTATGGGTAGCGCCCAGCCTTAACTAAAGCCATCTAACAACATCTCAGTTCTTAAAATGCCCATTTTGGAGGCTGCCTCCTTCCTTTTGTGAGGTTTATTTGTTCTTATTTCACCTAAATTTATAACAACTCATTTAAAAATGCTTATAATATTTTAAGTCGAAAGTTTAAACTTTGTACAGTGTTTGAGTTTTTTTAAAACTCATTCTGCTATGTGCAGTCAATCCATATTTAATTATATGGACCTTTCAAACCTTTTTCCCCCACAAAATTATCTGGCTATTTGTTTTCTTTATATTAGAGAAGAACTGGAATATATTTTAAGACTTTTAGCTTCACATTTAGATCATAGTTGTTGCTGTTATATGCATAATATTCCTTTATAATCTTTTGTAGTTGTCTAAAACTATGTGAAAACAACGATGTTGAAGTAATTATCTAAAATGTTGTGACCTTATGTCTCTTCTTAAGCCAAATACAAGCATACAACAGGGTGGAATGTTTCTTTGTTGTCAGTATCTTGTATTATGTGTGATGCTGTAATTTACTGGAGGGGGGTATAAAATTAATTTTTGTGATTTAAATGCATGTATTGCAGAATTTTAGATCTCTAAGCATAATTTGTGTTTATGACTCCATCTAAATGTAGTTTCATTTTGTACCTTGTATATTGACTGAGAGAAACTATGAAATTGCATGATCTTAAATGGAGATCTCAAATCTCATAAACCTGCATTGTGAAATGTAATCATGTTAGAGTCAAAACACTCGTGGTTATTCAATTACTTAGTCGTGCTTTTTCATTTCACTGTGTGTGCTGCAGCTCTGTCAGAAACAAAGAGTTCGGATCTTTCAGACACACCATCTTTGAAGAAACAGCTAAAGGCAACAGGTTTCAAGCGTTTTGAAACCTTTGCTCTTTGAGTCCTTTGTAAAGGATGGTCTATCATCACTATTGGTTGTTTATTAAGTGTGCTTTTAAATTTATGGGGAAAAAAAACCGAAGTGCATTATTACATATTCACGTAGCACAAAAAGGTTTTTTTTTTTCCTTATATAGTACCCTTCTCCTGTATTTTAGAACCTGCAAATGCTATTGGGCATACAATGAATCCTTTCAGTAGGAGGAAACTAGCGACCATCTAAACTAGTATCATAAAAAGGAAGGTTAAGATTTGTGTGGCTTGTTGAACATGATAACGAATGTAGTTTTACTAATATAATAACGTCTTGTATAAATGTATGTGATTTTAATTTTAGCCTATATTCAGTAAAGCTTACATGTTAGAAACATTCTCTGATATGGTGATGCTTACTTTAAAATATTTTGAAAGGTTATAAGCTTTCAACATTTGTATTGCTATTATAAAACTATTCATAATTTCTCTTCAGGCATTTAAAAAGCTTCAGTTGCGTTGGGACGGTTTTAAAACTTTTTTGGTAGAGGAATTAATGTATACAGTAGGATTTACTACTAAGTATTACTGAAGTTATACAGATTAATTCCAATGAAGTTCTTTACTGTCAGTGTGTAAATTGTTCTCCTGTTCTTACTGTTACTGATCTAATTTTTTTTTGGCATAAGTAAATGTGGGGGATTTTGTGTGTGAAAAAGGATGTGCTTCAGCAGGTTTCAGGAACTGAAAAATTAGTCTACCCACTCACTCAGATTGGCAATGGAAGTAATACACTTTACAGGTAAAAAAATCAGTTTAAATGTAGGGATTTTATGATGCAAATACTTGTCTTTTGGGATACCTACTTTTCATAGCAGCTCATAATAAACCCAAGGAATCCCATGTTTTTGTTTTGTGGGTTGGTTTTTCTGTTGTGGGTTTTGGGTTTTTTAATGTTATGTTTTGGCTTTATAGAAGAGGCTTAAGAAAATAAACAGTCAGGTTGTTGAGAAGATCAATACTGTGAAAGGTTTTTAAACTACGAAAGGTTTTTAAAACAGAGATTTTGTTTGAACCTGGAAAAGACAAGACATGAGACTGTATCTTCATGTGTATAGTAAGCAAAAAAAAATTAGTACACTTTGACAAATGTTGCTTAGAAATGTGCACAGAGCAGTTTGATGTCTCACCAAGTTAGTAAAAGACAGCCATAATCTTCAGCCTTCCACTTCAGCATGTGTCAGCTATTTAATAACATTAGGTATTTTTCTTAAGTCTTAAATGGAGTTGCTTATGAAGGTATTTTAGACAGAAACAGCAATACTGAATAGTGAGTTGCATTTTACTGTACTTGGTTATTCCAGCTCTGTAGATCCCCAATCATGAGAAGTCAGTATTTATTCTAAATTCTGTCCTTTCCTTTCACTAGATCCAAAGGAAAGATATGTGTTCTCAGTAACTCAGATATTTAGATTTATCCTGCTTTTAGGTGTTTCACACTGCAAAAAAAATATAAGTAAGTTAAGCAAAAGGATTTCCTCTAATTGCCATGATTTTAAAAATCACTACTGTAATTCAAGAAACCTTATTTCCTTATGTATCTTTCCCCTTTCTGTAGAAACTCCTTCCTATACAAACCAGCGTCCCATATTCCTAGAGCTTTCCCTTACCCCGGCTCCTTTTTTTGCCTGACTTTATTTAGTTTGTTGTTGTTGTTTTGTTTGTTTGTTTTGGGTTTTTTTTGCTTGTTTGGGTTTTTTTTTGTAGCTAGTGCAGGGACTTTTATGAGCCGAAAGGATGTCCTGTGTGGGAGACAACAGAGATACCACATAAATGGCTTTTCCCACACGGGAAGATGCAGGATCTCTTTTGAGTTCTTATCTATAAATTCCTGATACTGTCCATTGGGGCAGAGAATAGAAAAATATCTCACAAACTGTAAGTTACAGGGGAAAAATGTTCAATAGGAAAACCAGCTAACAGCTGCTGGCTCTTGCAGAGGGTTTTTCTTAGAGCAACAGTCTCTGGGGACTCCACAGGGAGAGAGCTCTGCTGTAACCCTGAAGCCTTTGCAGTTACATCTCTTGCACCCTCCAGCATCTCAGGTTCCGCTTAGTCTAACCTGTTTATCAAAATGGACATCGAAACTTTGGGTCTGCATGTAAGCCACAAGTTCATCAAACAAGGATTAGTGTTGTGATGGTTAAGTATGGGACATTCCATCACTTTTTTGAAAAGGGCATTTACTTACCAAATATTGTCTCCTGGATCCCCTTTGATCTGCGCTGTTTATAAGACTGGAGATAGGTAGAAGAGTTTTATTTGATTGCTGTGATTAGAGTGGCAGAAGAATCCTTCATCGTTTGTCTTCTTTAGTGTCTTGATGGCTGTTTGACCATCTTGAATCCCATTTCTCCTCATGCATCATCCACGTAATCGTTTATTAAGTTCTGAATAATTAACTTATGCAAACTCTTTCAAGGCAAAATAATCTGAGCAAGTGCTGGTGAAGCACTTGCACAGTATCAGTATTGTATTGATATTGCAAATATTATTCATTCATTCACTTTTTGTATCAATTTGACAATATGACATAATTTAAAGGAAGCAAAATAGATTTAATTAAGCATATTTCTGTATTAGTGAACAGCTATTTAGGGAAATTAAAGTACTTTCTTAGCTATGAATAGGTTGAAAGAACTGTGCAACAAAAATGCTCTTGTAGCTGTACTGCTTGCTTCCTGGAAACTATCCTATTAATTCTATTACGGATTATTAGTAGTGCATCATAAAGTACGTAGGAAGACAAGATTACTCTCAGTCTAACTGAAGAAAATTGTAAAGGCAGAAGAACCAAGCTTTTGAAGATGGTTTGATCAGAGTTTACTAAAGACTTTCTCATGTTGACTCGTTCATATGGCAATGTTAATAATATAAAAATCTGCTACTCACAGCTTTGGATTCTCAAAATGAATGCCACAGTAATAGGAAAAATTGTCCTCATCATCAAAAGGAGGTTTATAATTTTTTTGGTTACTTTTCATTATTAATCTAAAGTTATTTTTAGTCAGTCTTCACATTTTGAAAACTTTGTCAGAGAATTGTAACTATTTGTGAGGATTCTTAAACTATGTTCCTACTAGGCAAAATATTTATAATGCTATTTAACTAGCATACAGTTTCCTCTGGCAAGCTGTTTTGATAGTGACGTTAAATTAGGTTAGCTAAATTATATATTATCACCAAAGGCAATATACCAAAATACTTGTGGAATACATTGAAGTGTAAGTTAGTCCATCAACTTTGTAGAGAACGAAATCTCTGGGAGGTAGAGAAATATTATTCTGACTTTATTGCTGCTTTGAGAGTTAATGACCCATAATAAAGGTAAGTATAGCTTGCTAATTATCCATTAGTTTTGTTTTTAATAACATTTTAATTTGCATATTGGTCTTCTGCTGAAAACACGTGCTTTTAATTGTTCATCTTCAATTAGCATTACTTTTCAGATTTTTAAATAGGTTTTTAAAAAGTTTAAAAAGTGGTTTAAAAAATTTGTCTAAATGAATTGAGGACCCAATCAAAAATGTGCAAAAGTAAGCCCATGTCAAAAATACTGGATTTAGCCAGAAACTTAGAGTTATATATTCAGTTCTTGTCCTACACGGTTTTCAACTTGGAATGTTTCGGTCCATTATGGCCGTGCCCAAATTGACTGACTTCTCAGTCTTATCTTGGACGAAATGGATTATTGTTTAGACCCTAACATTACAGTTTGAAAGGATAAATTATTGATTGTTGACATTTTGCACAATATCAGATGTTACTCTCTCTAAGATCTTTCCTACAGGATGGAATTTAATTTCTTTGATCTTGTAAAAGTAAAGTAGAAAAGCATACTTTAAGTTGATTTGGAAAAAAAAATACTTTTACAAATAAAATGATTTTTTTCATATTTGCATTACTTAAAATGCTTTTTTTTTTTTCTTATAAATATGCTAATCTTTATAAGCTGCTTCTGGTATGACATATGGTATATAATTTTGTTTCAGTTCTTTGACATCAACCTAGTTACTGTTACATAAAAATGTACAATTGGCAGGGAAAATTAGTATGTTCAGTGGCATGATACTTGTAAGACTTTTGAGAAGTATCCGGGGTATTCATCTGTGTTAGAAGTAGACAGCTGCTTGAAGAGGACTTGTAGATTCTGTTAATTGCATGTTTGTTCCTTTTCAGATGGCACTTCTTTTGGGCCCCTTTGGTTTGATGGAAAAACTGCAGATAAATACTTACGAATAAAAGAGCAAAGCTCAGTTAAACATATGTTTATATTTTAAATAGTTTTATATAAAAAAAAGGATATTTAGCTTTGAAGTAATTAAGATTATTTTCTTAGGGGGATGGAGCAGTGTCAAGAAAGAAAAAAATCACAAAACAAGTTTAAAAGATCAATTGAAATTGCTCCTTAATCTATCAGTCAAGGCTTAGTCACATGTAAGCACAATGTTGTCTTAGGAAATGAAAGAAAATTAAATTATAAATTCAAATTTTGTAGGTTTTTACTAGTATAGAGCCAGTGAATAAAAACCTTGAACTAAAGGAACAAAAAAACTTCAGGAAAAAGCAGCTAATTTTACCACCATGCTGCTCTTTACATGGGAGGAGATTTGCCTTTTTTTTTTTCTTTTTTTGAAATCTAGTATATTCTAACTGTCTGTTGATCTACCTCTGTTCTCTATTTTACAGGGCTGTGCAGAGATAACTTATTTCTAAATTGAAAAGCATTTCAGGCATTTATGTATAAGCAAATGATTCATCATTGTAGACAGGAATCTGAGTCTTGCAGAACTAGGATTTCAAACCTGCCCTTTGTTAACCTTTAGCTCCAGCTAAGCTTACATCTAACACCTTCTACACCTTGTTGATAGTAGCTGCTGAGAATCTCAAGTACCCGGCTCTTCTCAACTAACACTGAATCTGGATTTGTGAATTGAACCGCACAAAGCACATATTAAAAAGTTAGGTATAGCATATATACCCATTTGTTAGAATATGTTAAAAATAGTTGCCTCATTGTTAAGTGCTTTCTGTTCAAATTAGAAGCAATTAAGTATTGTTACATGGATACTTCTGCCTTTTCTTACAAATGTTTTCTCCATCTTAGCAATGAGAGAGATACTTGATAAGCCAGAGAAATACAACTATAGGTGGTTTGACTTGACTATTGGTGTTAAAGGGTTCTTTGCTAGAAATTGATACTAAAGAACATTTCTAAGAATTAATTCATTATTCTTGGTTTTGGAAGGCTGGTTTGATTATGATTTTCATTTGCCTAAATTCCATCATTGAGCAATGATTCCATACAATTTTATTAAAACTAATGAAATGAATACTCTGTTTATAGGCCAAATTCAGTACAGTACTTCAGGAAAAGCTTAATTTCAACTACATGAGAAGTGATATTATTGATAAGTCAAGCATGCTTTATCTCACTGAAGTTGCATCATCATTTGTATAAAAAAACCCTCCCACTTATTTGAATTCTTTCATAATGAAAAGTTTCTGTAAATTATTCTTAGTAAATGGAAAACATCCTATTAGTCTTGCTTGGCTTCATTTGCTCTAGAATTTTTTTGGGGATTTGGAGTAGTGTGTTGAAATTCTTATACTTTTGAGCCATTAGTTTAATGTTATCTATGCAAAACCTGGCAGAAGCATCGCTGAAGTTTTACCTCATGTTTTGGCTCCATAGTCAGGGAGTCTTTTCTTTTTGTACTAACATCTCTAGTCTTGTTTTATCTTAACACGAAGTGATCTGCACTTAGAAAGATATAAGCCTCAGTTAATCAGAATTAGCAGCTATCTAGAGTAATAGACTGTTAAGGTGTGGCTGTGGTTCACCTGTCAGCTTTGCCTCTTTCTTCTTAGGTGAAGACCAAGTGTGCTACCTGTCAGGGCCTTGAGCACATTAGGTCTTAATTTCCCTGACCAGCCTCACCAGTACCCTCCACCCACACCCTCTGCCCCTGGGCCCAGGAGCTCCATTTCAGCTCAGGACTGGCTGCTCAGTCCCTGCCTGAGCCCTGTTAAAGGTGTGCCTGCATCCTGCCCTGCCTCCTGGGTAGACCTCTGGCCTGTGTGGTAGGTGGCTCGTCTCCTTGGTGGGTCCCTCAGATGTGCTTTATAACTTGTGTCTAGTGCTATAGACACTGTCTGCGTCCGCATTTTATTTTGCTTCTGGCTGGTCTACCTGGGTATCACCGTCTCGTGTCTTGTTTGGGGACTGTCAGTGGGTTACATGACCAGCACCTCCCTCTGCCTGCTGTGCCCAAGCGTGGTGGGGCTGCGCTGTGGGTGGGGAGGGACCCCCTTGTGCTGGGGTCACACTTGGCTCTTGGGAACAGCCAGCCCTGGCTGCTGCTTGACAATGCTGCACATTCAGTATCCTGTTCTGGGATGAACACCATGGTAAAGAGACTTTCTTAGCATTGGCAGCCAATGTTCTTCTTCTTGCCCTTTTTCCTCAGTGGTAGGAACAGCAAACACAGCGCTCTGGCTCGGACAGAGTTTCCTGGCACCAGTTCACCTTTCCATCTCCTCACACCTGCTCTGAGCCCCTGCCCGTCAGCCCGTCTCCCCTACCTTGCCTTGTTGAAATCATACTCTTCCAGTCTAACTCTTCCCCACCATTGCCATAAGGCTGTGAGCTTTTTATGATCATCTGCTGCTTCATGACTGAATTAAATATGCTTAATTTTGAGTGTGTTTTTAAAAGCTAAATTAACTAAAATACAATGATGCAGATGCTGCAATTCACTGACTCAAAGAGAAGAAAAAAGCAGGGGGGCTGGAAAGGGATTCAAATGTTCTACAATGTATTCTCCTGGGCTATGGCAGGATCAATCATAGCAACACATTCCTGACAGATATTTATTTAATCTGTTTTCCAAGCACTTCAGTAAGGGAAATTCCAGAGATTCCATTGTCAATCTGTTCACTATTTAACTATCCGAGCTGTAAAGACAGAATTTTCTTGAGTTCAGAGTCTAATTGCTGTTGCTGCTACCAGTACTCCAGATTGCTAAAGTAGATGGTATTTCAGACACCTGCTATACATAATCCTTTTCTGTTTCATGGCTTTGATGAGCCTATGCTTCTTGCATGGTGATTTGAAAAGAACTGAAGTGAGCTATCTCTTGTTACTGAAGTAAACAAATATCCAAACTGTGTCCTCAACAGATTATTCTGCCAAGTTTTGGGAAACCGCTTGGCAAGTCCTAAGAGTGCTGAGGAAGAGTTAGAAATTAGGACTGTCACTAAAAAAAAAAAGAAGAGAAAAAGAAAAAAACTATCACAAAACCCCAACTTTCTGGAGATACTTGTACTTTTGCAGCCTTTGGTCAGAGATCGTGGTGAAGTTTTATGCTCCTTTCAGACTTGATACTTTTCAGTCTGTTGTGTTCTCAGTATATCCTTGTGTTTTAGGTCAGATATCATTCTGGGATATCTACTTGGAATCCTTTAGTTCTGAACTCATTTGCTAAGTACCAGACACAGCCCGGCACCCCCCAGCCCCAGTATACCGCAGGGCTGCTCAGATGGGAGGAAGCACCAATAATTTACTCCTTAAGGTAAAATTTAGATGTAAAATTTCAGCTTGTAGGGCCTGAAATCTAGCTTCATTCTCCTTGCTGTGTAATACTTGAATTAAACATTGCCTGAATGCTTCCAGGCCAGCTATAAAGTAAATATATTGAAGTGTAGAGAATGTAGGAGATTTCAGTGTTTGATGAAATATTATGTGTGTTTCAAGTAAAATTACGCTGTTTCGTTCCTTTGACTTGTAGGTTGGTATTTTTTTTTTGCCAAGGAAATGCTAAAGATATTTAATTTGGAAGAAGACTGTTTGGATGTGTTTATCTGCAGGGAGGAGGAGTAATTTGTATTGGAGGAGGAAAAAAGGTATCAGGGTGGGGTTTAAAAAAATGAAATGGAGCAAAAGAGCAGAAATGTAGTCTTTTAGAATGGGATGGGATTTGGGTTGGGTGGTGGTTTTTTTTTGTTTTTGGTTTTTTTTTTTTGTTTGTTTGGTTTTTTTTGTGAAATATAAAGCTGTTTTGAGAATGACTGGAGTTCACATTTCAGGAGAAGCCAGAAGGTCTGAGACCCAAGGGAAAGTCTGGGATCCTGAATTCTGGAGAACACGCAAGAGTAGAAGGAGAGTGCAAAGGAACCAGCACATGGAAGATAATTGTTTGCTTACATATTCGTACCTCATATCCTCTGTTCAGAGTGACTTCTTTTAAACTGTGAAGTTATTTTGTGCTTCAGTTCTCAACTCTAGAAGAGTTAGTAAGCTGTGTAATCAGAACGGCTACAGGCTTGGAGCTCTGGAAGAGGACGGTGTTAAAGTTTCTGCTGCTCATGGGAGGTCTGTGGGGGCTGGGGCTCTGTCAACCACGGCGCTCTGCGGAAGGTGTCGCAAAGTTCTGAGATTGGAGGGAAATGATCAGGCAGCGCTGGAGCTCACCAGCCGCCGCAGACCCGCGCGGTGTGCAGGCCGGAGGCGGCGGGGCTGGGCCTGCGGAGCGCCCAGGGCCCGGCCCCCGCTGCCCACGCCGGGACGGCGGAGGCGGTGTGGCACCGTCGGCGGCAGAGGGCGCCAGAGCGCAAGGCGGGCGGCGGCGCGGCGGGGCGAGGGAGCGGCCGGGGGCGCGCCGTTCGGGAGCCCTTTAAATTGGGTGGTGTCACCCGGGGCCTCATCTCTGCGGGGACACTCGGAGCGGTACCGGAGTGGAGGCTAGTCTGGTCCAGCCCAAATGACCACGGAATCCTTTCGCGTGCTTGCAGATGAGCGTTTTGATTAATAACTGTACGGTTACTTTGAACACAATGTACGAGGTTATGTGTGTTTAACGTTAGGAAGATGAAGGATTTTATGTAGTTTAATGTGTGAGTAGAAAGTTAAAATTTGAAAGAGGACCCCTAAGACAATGTTTTAAAATTCTTTGTCTGGTTGAGAAAAGGATTTTTCTTCTCCCTTCAATCCAAGAACAGTATAGACTAATCCAACAAATAATGCAAGATTATCAATAATCCATTTGATTTTTGTCATAAAAACACATTTGATTTGTGAGGAGAGATGTTTAGCTTGTTGAAGGATTTGATGAGCTAAGAATTACAGACAGCTTTTTGGGATAACCGATAACTTGTTGACTATCAGTTATCTCCTTGAGATAAAATTATCCCAGAAAACGGTCTTTACATTTCAAGGAAGGCAATATTTCATGCAAGATCCTCTGCTACGTTCAATATACAGCTGAAGTCCCAGTAACTTTAACAGGGTCAGGGGTTTATTGGAACTAGTCTTTCCTATTATCCTTCATAGATCTCTGACTGTCTGGAAGAAGCAATGAAGGATATACAATGCAGTTTATTTCCCTACCTCGTGGTGTCAAAGTGAGCAAAGCTGCTGTTGTACTTGGCAGTTCAGTTCAATTAGTTTAGAAAAGATTTTGTTATAGATAGACATCAAAGCTGTAATTTTAAGAGAACCAACCATGAGAAACTATGCATTTACCCAAAGTGCATCTGTTTTTCTAAATATCCTGTGTTTCTTAAGTATTCACCATGTATCCAATCTGATTACCTACCTCCTGCCTTGTACTAAAATTTACAATTTTTTTGACGTTAAATGAAATGGTTGAAAAGAAGTTTCAGCCCCCACCCTTTTCTTTCCTCCTGTGCCCATACAAATTATGAGAGTTTTTCCTTTTTGGTAAATAGTATCTGAAGCACTCCACTCTAGGGACTTCTAATGGGTGATAGACCTTAGCATTCCAGCTACTGGGGGATGAAACAATACTTTGTGTGTGGTTGGTTTGTTTTGTTAACAACAGTGATAGATTAGTCACACAGCTTTTGTAGATAAGGCTGAGTAATTTAGCCTGCTGGCAGGACCTTCCCCTACAAGAAGGCTTGTCCTGTTTTATATATAACAGACAGTTCAGTTTGCCTCTGTTTTGGTAGGGGGAATTTTTTTTAAAGGTCCTCAGTTTGGATTTTAAGGGTTTTTCTCTTTTTATAGTATCCTTCTAATTTTATTAATATTTAATTAAAATAATGTTTCAGTGTTTAGTAATTCTGGTTCCCTTCTTTTTTTCACTTTCTTGAATCACTTTTTTTACTCTTTTTTTCATGTAATTCTTGTTATATCTGCCTTTAATCAGCTATTTGAGAATGTACTGCTGTATCTCGTATGACCTTTGAAGGGACGTAGTTTCCTCCCTTTCTGTACAGGGAACTGATGTGTTAAGGCCCTTTTCCGATAGCTATATACAAAATGGTCAAGCATATTTTCAGTGTGTCTGGCATTTAGCACAACTCAAGTGATTTATTTCTTTTTGGAGTTTAGGCATGTATTTTACATCCAGCTGTGAATGTTATTAAAAGCACTGGTGATGTTAGAGTCATACTTACAGAGATTTTGCCTCCTTGATGGACAAATTGCTGCTGCCGTGTGGGTAAGCTGGTTTTGGTCCCTCTTTTGGTTGACAACTCAAAAAATTCTGCTCATAATGTATAAACCTTGTGATAACCATCACACTTCATATGGTTTCACTTTGGGTCAGATTTTTCAAAGTTTTACTTGACTTTTCAGCAATATCATGACTTTCATTGCTGTTTATGAGAATTCCAGAAAGTTATCTTGAGTCTACAGTTTCCCAGATACCATATTCTCATCTTTTACTTCTGAAGTAGAAAGCGTGAACTGTCGTTCTGTCTGTTTTCAAGAAAGAAATTTATGGCAGCAAGACTTTGATGTTTTTGAAATGTTACTGAATTCTTTTACCTTCCTGAATAAAGAGAGGAGTACTAATAGATATCTGGTATTCATGATGCAAAGATGATTTATGTATGGGCATTCTGGATTTTTATTTTAGTCCCGAAACTGTCTGTAACACCTATGGAAGTTCTGGATAAGATTTTTTCATCTGCCTTGCTTACCCACTTCTAAATAGCTTGTGTCTGCTGACAGTGTTCCATAGAATTCGGCATCTCAGATGCATATCGTGCTCTGCCTTTTTTATCGCATCTTCTTTGAGTATTATATTGGTGTGAGACCACTGAGTAATTTGTCACAAATCAACAACAATATTTTTTTTTTCTTGAAATTTAAGAAAGAGTGCTATACCAATTAAGAGTCTGTAAAATAGTAAGCTTTTGAATTTGGAGCTGTGACAGATAGAAAGCATTATTTTGTGAAGAATTAAGTTTTAGCAATTCAATATAGACACTTTTTTTTGTCTAAAAAGTATGTATTTTAAATCCAGTACACTTTCTGTTTTCTTTGCTTTGTCATTTAGTGGGGTTTCTTTGTGATGTGATGGGGTTTGGGGGCTTGCTTTGTTTTTTAAACTTGTAAGCTTCCTGTCTCTTATGTACTGGACATTGAGAGTGGATCTGACAGTATTAATGAAGTGCAAAAGCTAATTTACTATATTTTGTCTGAATTTAGCCTGGTATCCACTCAAGTGAAGAATTAATCTTGGATATATGATGATATATAATAGTGTTACACTTGGGAACGGTGCAGTTACATTTCTCTTATTTAATTATCATGTCAAAGAGAGGAGAGTTGTCTCCCTCTTCATATGGGGTGGTAAGGTTATATCTTGAATTTTTCATGCATACAAATCTGAGCATATTACTGCTGTAGGATTGAGAAATCAGAGGACAGGACACATACAGTGTTGGGGCAGGAAAATTAAATATTTCAGTACTAAAATTTCCACTTGCTGTTTGAAGATGAAGAAAAGCAGATAAAAGTATGTTGCCATAGGATGGATGCGGAGGTGAAGATGAGAAGAAATAGTCTAGAATAGCATAATAGCTTGTAATTACAAGGGGAGTGAAAGATAAGGTAAGAGATTTGGTTTATAATTCTGGGATATTTTTCATACTGTATGTTCGATTTGTGCTAACAGTACCATCGCAAACTAGGTGGGACAGCATGTTGGGATAATGGTAGGACTAGGGGGAATGGATTAAAACTAGAGATGGGTCATTTCAGAACGGACGTTAGGAAGTAGTTCTTCACTATGAGGAGGGTGAGACGCTGGAACAGGTTGCCCAGAGAGGTGGTGGAAGCCCTGTCCCTGGAAGTTTTTAAGGCCAGGCTGGATGGGGCTCTGAGCAACCTGATCTAGCGGGAGGTGTCCCTGCCCAGGGCAGGGGGGTTGGAACTAGATGATCTTTAAGGTCCCTTCCAACCCTGGCAATTCTGTGATTCTAAGCACTTGAGAAAACATCCATAGTAGAAAATTATTGACTAAAACTGACTTTTCATACCTAATAGCTGTTTATTTGTCTCCAATTAGTAGTTGTAAGGATGATATTTTTGTATGTACAAACTGTTGCTATTTTTGGAAAAAAAGAATTCAGCAATTTAAGGAACGAGATCAGACTTTTTTCCTTAAACTAATGCCTCCCAACACTGTGTTCCAGGGTTCAGGTGGAGAATTAGCTAATCTGTATTGAAGCCCTTCAAAAACCAAATAATGCTGTGCAGTTTCTCTATTTCTTTTATTTATTTATTCAGTCTGAGGAATCCTGCTTGAAATATCCATTATTTGGATGGCAAAGAAATAAAATGGAAAAATAGCTGTATTGCTTTTTCCTGTGCTTGTCATACTGCTATTCACCCCTGGTCTATAGGCAAACAATTTTAGTGATTTTTTTTTTTAAATTATATTTTTTGTTAAATTATGATTATCCTTTTAGTTTATTTCAATTTAAGAATTATCTTGATGAGTAGAAAAATCTTGCACAGCTAAATGATGCGGTGTTTTTCATTCCCTTTCAACTAATCACTGAAGAAAGGTGAAGGAGTTTGCAACTTTTACATTTCAAGACAGCCCTGAAGAAAAATGGGACAACAGGCTAATTGTGTTATTAGGTCACAGAAATGGTTATACATATGTTTATATGATATTAGTAGTTCTCAATTATCTCTTGGAGTTAATGGGTATATTGGTGACACAGTGGTTTGACAGCACTGGAATAGAAGCTGAGCCTTTCCCAGCTGTAAGCGGTAATCTCTTTCTTTAGCCCAGCTGTATGAGGAGGTTGATGTGCATAAAGTATCCAAACTATGTGTATCTGGGAAGATTTCTTTAAATGGTCATTGCAGAAGCTTTTGACTCTCTGCGGTTCTGTGTGTAAAAGAAAACAGAAATCCTGGGTACAAGAGGGAAATAGTCATAGAAGCAATATGGCTGTATCCCTGGCAGGAAGTTGTTTGGAAAAAAAAAAGCTAATTTCCGTTAGACAGAGACGCTATGTAAGGAAATTGTTGCTTCCGATTTCTTTCTGTTCTGCCCAAGGAAAAGTTATTTGGTATATATATGTTTCTTACAAACATATCTGACTCATCTCAACAGTTACTTCCCCCTCTCAGAAACAAACAGGCAAGGAGAGTTGCCCAACCCTATGGGCAAAGAGGGCACGTATATACTCTCTTTTATTGGAACAAACATCTGCTTTGAAAGAATGTAGACCTGTTGTGATTTAATAAATATCTTAGTTCCCTCTGACTGACACTGTGCATGATGACATAACTTCTGAACGCAGACATCTACGAATTTGTAATGTGTCCAATTTAAAAATCAGTAGAAACAAACATGTCTAGCTCTGTTTCAGTCTAACAAGCAGAAACGAAAACAATAATAATCTTGCAATAGCCTTTACCTAGATTATCTACAGTTTTCTGAACTGGTATGCAAGCATAATAGCCTATTTATGGAAGTTTTGGTTTCTGATACTTAAACAGATTAACTTTAAGTATTATTTCATTCTAAACTTAATTTACCTGAGAATACATGAGATACCCTAAAGCACTAGTATAGAAGTTGTTTTAATAAACACAGTTGCAAGCCCTTTTCCTAGTTTCATAACATTTCCAGTCATAAGGTATCATTTGGTCATTCCGGCTAAGTGAGGGAGCCATTAGTACCCTCTTAATGATAATTGAAACAACAGAAGACACTGCCTGAAGTACAGGCCTATGTGAGGGGGTTAGTTTGAGAGCTAAACTGTATGTCTCTGTGGATTATTTTTTTTTTCCTGGAATTTGGAAAACATTGCTTGCTAATGAGTTTTAAAAAGAAAGGCCAAAAAGTAGGCTTAGTTCAGTCTTAGTGAAGTGTAAGAGCTGAGAATAGCAAGGCTTCGTACAACTAATGTTTGAGATCTTCAGAAACAAGGTAGTTGATTGGATCCGCTATGTCCAAATATCCTGTGCTACATAAGAAAACAATTTTTCCCATCCCCTTCTCTCTTAAAAAAAGCCTAAAATCTGAGCTGAAATATGATTAAAAATATTAAAAATATTTAAAATGAAGCCATTTATTTAAAGATGTTTAGGAACATCTATGTAATTTAGTATTCTCTGCTCTCTCTTGAATTGGTCTGAACAGTAATTGTAATGTTTGGAAAAAAAAAGATGACACCAATTGTTTTAATTTATTTACCCAAGAATAGAGTTTTCTGATAATCACTCTGTAATATGTTATTACTACCACTTCATAAGATTTTTATGGAATTAATTTTTACACACCAAAATTGTTATTAAAATACCATACTTGTATCACTTGTTCCTTGGGAGCATTCATAGTAGTGCTGGTAGTAATCAAGAAAACTGGAACAACTGTGTTAGTCGAGTCTTTTTAATGTAGTTGCTCTATTTCAGGAGTCAAATTGCAAAACTTGCAACTCCTAAAAAATAGTATCCGGTGGAAAAGTAAAGAAAAACACTGGAGATTCACACCCAAATTAAAGTTTCTGTGTTTTGTATGGCTTCCAAAGGTGTTGCTTGGTAGCCTAGTTATTAGCTGGAAGAAAAGTAAATTGGTTTCCTTAGTGCATGGGTTTTGTGAAATGTTTATTTTTCAACATGGGAATTATCAGACAGGGCTGGATTCCAGACAGCTGGGCAGATGGTTCTTTCTTTTCAAATGGGGTTGTGCCAACGAAGAGAGACAGCTATATAAATGTTAACCCCTAAGTGATAGAGAAAATGCTGTCAATCTTCCCCCTCTACCCACCCTCCACCTCAACTGTCCATTTGAAAAGAAAAGCAAAATAGCAGTTTTGATATAATACTGAAAAAAAAAAATCTGTTTTTCAAATGTAAGTTTTCAAACTTTGCCTTTTCAAAAATGCCCGTGTTTAGAAATGTAATGCAGTTGATTAGCTGGTGTTTAACATGTGGTTGTGTAGATAATGAAGCATGAAAAAAACAAATTTGCCTCAGGTCAAGTACGTATCAATTGCAGCATCATGAAGATGCTAATATATATTTAAGAGAAGTGGTTAGTAACTTGCTACAAAACTGATTTGTGCACGGATTGTAAGTAGATTTATTTGCTGATGTTTGAATTAATTTGTTTTGTACGCTTTACCAAGACTGAAAGTTTGAAATTTGTTGCCTAAAAATAACTACTTTAGGAAATAGACCTAAAAACTCGTGATCTTGGAAGGAGAATTTTAAGAATTGCAGAAGTTACCTCTGAGCATCAGGATTTAGTTTTCTTTGTAAGGTAGTAATTTAAAAACAAAACTTTCATTCTTTGAAATTCATTGACCTTTAAAATAAATTTCAGATATTATTCTGTGCCTATTCAAATTAATGTTATCATTTTTTCTAGTTTGAAAATAAAGCATTTTTCTTCTTATCTGGATTTTTTGGTGCACTTTTATTTAGATAATAGAGGCTTGACTAACAGGTGTAGAAGTGAAATTTAATTTTTTGTTGAGAAAGAGAAAGTCTGAGATACTGCAGACAGAATAAACAGCTATTGTTTGTCTTTATTTGTGAAATAGAATAAGAGAGGAAAATTATTCAGACAAAGGTTGATGCAAAGTTTAGTGGTTCAGAACAGGGTTTTGTATACAGCAGTTGAAAAACAAATAGATAATGCTTGTTCATGTTTTTTAACATCGCACTCATTTTTGTTGGAAATAAGCAAAGTGCGTTGCACTCCCCAGTGTTCTACTGAGTCTGAATTCCCCACCTTATGCAAAGAAAAGAAAAGCAGGGTAGGTAGTCTTTAACTCTCCCCACATATGTGTCTACAGTACCTATATATTTATATGGGGAAATGTTAATGAGATGTGTGGACAGGGTAGTAGGAAAAAATGGAACGATACTGAGAACAGAGGGTAACTATCTGGCGTGTTTCAAAACATTTATTAATCCGCAGTAATAACTCTGGGTTTTATGCGACTGTATCTGTATGTTTTTGAGATCATGGGGTAACTTACTGCATCACAAGACATAACTTCACTTTATACTTGTGGTTCTTCTCTATGCATGTGTTAATTTTGTCTCTTTAACCACGTATCTATTAATATGGGTCAATGAGTAACAGCTTGGAAAACACTAGGAATCCGTTTTTTTCCCCAATGAGACAAAACTTCAGAAGTCAGAATAAAATGTGAGAGCGGTTAGGGTTGGATAGTGTTGCAGTCATGCTTCCTTGGTTTTCATTTCTTTTGAGTAGGTATCAGCCTTATTATCAGACAACTTGCATAGTAATAAGAATTCCATATATTAGCCTATTCAATTTCCATTCTTTACATGTCTCCTAGAGCAATTGCTTATTAATTCAGATTTTTGAAAGATAGACTTCACGGGATGGAGAAGTAAGTTATTTTTGTATTCAGGCACTCATGTCATGCCTTTACTTACTTATTTATTTAGCTTTTCAAAGGTTTCTAATCTAAACTTAACGCCTGGACTTTTAAAACAAAAAAGTATGTTGATGAAGAAGAAAGTTGATGCTTTATTTCGTTTCAGTGTTCAATTAATTGAAAGTGGAAATCTTTGATGTGCACTGCTTAAGTCAGTTTGGAAAATTTTTTTGAGCCAAGTAGTTAAGGAAAACTGTAGCTGTTGTGAAGCTCAAAAAAATAGCTGCAGCTAGCAATTCAAGGTTGTTTCACAGTAAAAAGCTAAATTTGGAATGCTAAAAAAAATTAACACGGTGTGGAAACATTGCAAAATAATCTTACACAAACGTTATTTACTGTTAGTATAAGGGAGGAGGGTTTATTGTCTAATTAATTATTTGGATGCAAGCTTAAATTACATTATATATGTATACAATGAAGTTTTCTTGAAGGACAAATTAAAAAAATCTAGTTATTATGGTTTTACTTACAGAAAATATGAACAGTACAGAACATAGAAAGGAATGTTCTAGTTTTAGCATTACGTTTGTTAGTTTAAATGTCATCCTCGCTGGTACCTAGGTTTACTGTTTCATTTATGTTTTCTATCCTTTCATTGTGCTGTTTTTTTGGTATCTGGGTTCTGTTAGCATCACTAACAGGGAACTATCTAGGAATTAACAGTATATGAGTTATAATGTGGTATTAATTGGAGATAGCAAGGGTAGAATGTGAAATCTAGCCAATTATTTAAATATTAAAAACATTCTATATTGTTGAAGTTCTTCTGCAGTGCTTGCTTTACACCTCTTCTTATGCTCTCTTGGCTTTATAGCAGAGGAGTTCATCTTGTAGCTTTTGGGTTGTTCAAATGTCCCAGGTGTGAATTTGTAGCCCTGGGATTGTCCAGCCAGTTCTTGGATAATCTGAATTCCTGATTTTTGAGGAAAATGAGTGAGCGCAGACTCCTGAGAATCGGATTCACTTGGAACTTGCCCACATTTCATCTTTGCGTTTACACCTCCTATAACATTTTACTAATTTATTTTCTTACCAGGGCTTCTCTTACTCTGAGTGGCACCAATCCCCAACAGAACTTTATAATGTTAAGTACAAGTAACGTTTAAGTAAAATCTTTCTAAAATTTCCCTCTGTTGCTAAGCACGAATGGAATGGTGCACCTATGCAGTTCTACCTGCAACGGCTACATCCTTAATATCCTTTTGGTTATTTCACCTTCACAAATTAGCTTTTTTTAATTTATGTCTTTGATATTATCATCATTATTTATTTATTTATTTATTTATTTTAGTGAGGAGTATTCTGCTCCAAAAAAAACTTGAAGGTTTACTTACGTAACTTTAGAATGGGTCAAAGTGGGAGAAGTCACGAGTAGCTCAGAGACCATGCAAATGCTCTATAGTCATTCCAGTTGTTCCAGTACTTGCTGCAGTGTCTAATACTCCCATTAGAGTATTAGACACTAAAGAATAGGAGGAGAAAAGGACACCTAGGGAGGGTGAATCACCTTCTCGGGTCCTTTTCTTTAATACAGTGAAAAAATGCCCCAGAAAATATGACATGTATCTTATATGGAGGTAAATATAAGTGATTGTTTTTCACACTGTTACCACAGCAGTTACTGTACCTTTTTAATTTGCATATTTTTAATTTACTTTAGTAGAATGAATTCTGAGAGGTGCATCAGCTGATTTACAATTTTATTTGGTTATGTTAGTTATAACTGTGTGTTTATATTTAATGTAAGACACACTATAAATACTAATAGATTTGTTCTGCTGGTAAATATTTCAAGTCAAAATGTTTGCATTTTGGATATAAATATATTCTTTCTTGGATATATAGGAACAACTAAATGAATGAAACTTGTGAGTATATGTAAAATAGAATTTAATGTAATATCAAACATTATAGAACATCATTCTATTTTCAGATAGCCTTACAGTCTTAAATTACTACAACAGTCAGTGAAGCTTTTCTTATTTTGGACATTGCTGCTTGACTGTTTTTATTTATTTATTTAAACAGCCAACTTGACATTATTTTTGGCCTACACAAATTATTTCTGCAAACTGTTTGTCAGCATGTTACGGTAGCATACTCTGAATTTGGTTTAACTCATGGTATTAGTAACCAGTAGCTAGCACTCTCTATTCTTCCCTTGTTTGCAATCAGTTTTTCTTCTTATATCCATGGATCTGTTGGCTGTGAAAGTGCCTTTTTAAGATCAAATTGTATCAACTCGCTTACACTTGAGCTTTTCTCTCCTGGCCTTGGTCTACAGTAACATAAAAAGTCAGATGGAATGACACCAGGTAGCATTTCTTATATACGTATGTGTTTTCGTTTCAGACTTACACCGTGGTTTTTATGCTTCGATGCTGCCAATATACAGGAATCATTTCATTGCTGTTGGAGTAGAGTTTAGGCCAATTTTCTAGTGAAATAAGTTGGCACAGGGCAGTGTATAGAAATTTGCATTGGCATAGCTTTCTGTACCTGGAAGATTAATTTTGGCACCTTTAGCAATTACTATTGCTAATATTGTATTTGAAAGAAAGAGCAAACGTTTTCTTTCTAGATTATCTTGATAGACTCTTTGCTCTCTAGACTTCCACTTGTTTTCAAGTGTTCCCTACTACAAGGCATGGTTTTACTTTATTTTGCCGTGTGATTGTTACCAAGAGTCCCTCAATTTTGGTTTCTTTGATCTATCCTAAAATATTAAGAAGAAGCACTTGTATGTTCTTAAATAAAGTGGAGAATTCGTCCTAAGTTTTTTTGTTTGGTTAGCTACAAAACTTTGGTTGAAATCAGGAGACAGGTGGTGGGGTCGGTTTGTTTGTTTTACTTACGATCAGGAGATACGTCTTTCATCTTCAGCATTAGTAAAATTGTTCCTTGATTTTGTGAATGCCTGTATCTGGCTTGGTAACTTTTCAGTAAACATCTGTTTCTTCACTTTCTGAGACCTCATTCTCAGGGCTTATCCTCTGCTTTATCCAAAGAAACAGAATGCCCTTCTTGAGTTACTTTTTTTGGATGCAGTTCCCAATCCAATTAGCGACCAATTAGAAATGAGAACACTCTTTCTTTCAGACTTTTAGTTAAAAATAATCAATAGGATATATGTTAAAATTTCAAATCGCATTATTTCTGTACATGTGTATGTCTTCTGTTTTTTATAAAGGTCAAGTATTGTGGCAGCAATTGATGGTTGATTGTATAGAATTTAAATCTATTTTTTTCACATCTGAGCACAATATGGAATCAGGACTGTTGCTTAGAAAAGCTTTTAGTATACTTCTGAATGAGCAAAAATATAGTTTACTTGATGACTGTACTGGTAAGTCAGTTAGTAGAAAAGCTAAAAAAGCCATACCCTCCAGAAGAAGGCTTGACCTTCAACCAAACCAGTGTGATGTCTTTCAGCTAACTTTATAACTGGCAATGCACTAATGAAAGATTTTTCCAGTACCTTTATTTTTCTGTAACCAGGTTGTCAAATAGACATTTTTCCTTTATTTGTAAAATTTAATATTATTTCTCCCTTTTTTTTTGTGCTGCTTTGTTTAGGACTCTTGGAGCTTCTAGAGATGATGAACTAATTTCTGTGTTGCAAATAGACCAAGTCTTGATAAATGTACAGGTAGTTCATTTATTTTTTTATTTTTTAATAAAAAAATGGAACTGAAGAGTAAAAATGCACCACATTCTCACTGTGTACAAATAGCAACCCCTTGGGCAAAGGAAAGAATTCTTGTCCTAGGGTGGTTTTCATTGAATACATCTGAAAATAGGAGCCTTGAAAAATAGTGTCAAGTCAAGAATCAACTACACTTTAAGAAATATACTTGTTTTCATTTGATGTTAGCATAAGTTCATGCAAGTTGTAATCTACAATGTGTACATTCAGAATTCATTGATTTATCAAATTGACCAACTATGGATTGCTTTCAAAAGGATCCAAAAAGTTGAGTATCAGATATGTTAAACAGCAGATAGGCCAAATTTTTCATCTAAAACCTGTATCTTACGAAATAAAAACAAATATTCAAACTTCCAGAGTTTTGTTTCTTGGCAATGTTGACTTTTTCAATTTTGCCATGGGCATGATTTTTCTCTCTTTTTTTTCTTTTTTTTCCCCCCTCCTTCATTTTCAGTGAGGGATAAGAAAGTACGGAAATCCATAGAATTTCCTAATTAATGAGCTTTCACTTCAGTAAGTGAGGTAAACCTTACTATTGTGTGCAAATGTCATCTTGTGCTAGATTTCTAGAGTTTTGGCATTACACAGAGAGAAACGCTTTTGGGGAGAAAATTTTCCTACTTCAGCCTGTCTTTTGAAATGTTAATGGTAGAAGTAAGGCTGTTTCTGAGCAACAGTTGACCTCTTAAAAATACAGCTACTTGGAAAAAAAAATCCAATGAAAACATCTTGTGGAGAAGCTAGGCACATCAGAAAATACTACTGGAGTAAGTGAAAATGCCAGTTCTATTAGTGCTTTGGTTTTACTGGCTCTAGGTCCCTGTACTTGCTTCTGAAGTTTTTTGCTGAGTGCTGGAGGTGCTGGGTGGGAAGTGAATGTTGCTCTGAGGTATTCCTTGGAGGAATAGCTTGTGGTAGTGTTTTCTGAGGACATAAATTTCTCAATTATCTATGCAAAGCTCTGATTTGTCCCTAAATAATGAATAGTGCATATCACCCTTCTTTGGGTGTTTCATCAGACTTCGCTTCAGCTTTAGAAAAATGTAAATATTGTTATTAAGTGTGCAAGCAGTCTGGGGAAAAGACAACAAAAGCTGAAATGAGATAAGGCAAATCAGAAACCTATGCAAGGTTCAAAATGTGTAATTATGGAGAGAGTCCTTCCTCTTTCTTTGAAAAGCCTTTTATTTGAGTGCAGTATTGCAAAATTTAGGTTTGAATGAGTAGTTTGTGGCAAAAAGTTAATTTTTATTAGTTAATATTTAAAATATCACAGGTTTCAAAATGAAAACACTTGGTTTATTCAAGTAACAAAATCAGATGAAACTGCTACATCTTAGCAAAAGATACAATGATTTTGCAGAAAGATTTCCTCTGAAGAGCACAAATGGACAGGAAAATGAATTCATCCCTGAGAAGGAATCATGAGACTTTGGCAGCAAAGTGTCTTAAAAAAGGGAGATCTTGAAGACACTTCATTTGCGGGCAGTCAGTCTGTTCACCTGGGATGAGTGCTTTGTTTTTGCAATCAGAGCAATCCTTAGAAAACGGAAAGTAGAAGGGAGAAATTCGCCAAGTAGGGAACAATCTTGCTAGGCAAAGTCATTTTCCTTTCTGAAGTGTTTGACTGTACAATCAGGGAGAGAATAGTCCAAGAAATGTATTTTTGATCAATAGAAACACAGGAAAGCTGTCTGAAAAGTCTTATACCTGTTTCTCCCACTTTTCATTCCCTTCTATTAGTTCACAAGAAGACAGACATAAATTCTCAATTGCAGAATTTCATTAAACTTGTTTCTGCCAAGTAGAAGTTCAGAACCTCAGTAGAACACGTGAAAACGTCGTCAGCCAACAAGTTCCAGATGTAATGGAATATCCTGACATTATAAATTGTGGTATCTCACCTGATTTACGAGTTGTGAGTTCTGCTAGCCTCTAAACATAAAGTAAAATGAATCTGTGTAGCCAAACGGAGTAGCGTTATAAAGATGACTTGGGATTGGCAGGGGCTATAATACTTGATTGAAGCCCTCTGATCTTCTATGAATCTGTGATTATTTGAAGGTGGTACCAAATAAATGATAAACATTTTCCTACATTTGTGTAAGTAATTTAGTTTTACGTTGATGTAAATTAAATGAAAATATGTCCTGAAGCAGTTTAAAGATGCAAGAAAGGGGACCAATACTTGAGTTTAGTACAGTCGCAGTAAGCAAATTGTTAAAAGTGTTTGTTCTAGAGTGAAGCAGTTAAGGATTCATAGGAGTATGAAGTTGCTGATTACTGCCTGGTGGCATTGTACTTTGTATTCTAAGATAATAATGAAATAGGCTTTCTGCCTTAGCATTCTTTACATTTATGAATATATATAAATGAATAAATTTCATCAGCTTCTACAAGGACAGTGAAGGGGCTATGACAGCACTGAGCCAGGGACCTCAGAGGTTTACATAAACATTAGTTAGCAATATGTGATTAAAAAATGGATCTTAGTGCTAGAGTCGAGGCGGGGGGGGGGGGGGGGGAGAAAAATCATGTTTCAAAGGTTTAAGAGCTTACTGTAAAATCTACAGTGAGTGTTTTTTCTGAACTTAGTACTCATCTTTCCTCACTCATAGTCCTAACTCAATAATAATGTGATGAAAAAAATGTATGTTAAACATATCATTGAATTATTGCGGCTTATGTTATACTGACACTCAAAATACCGTCTATCAGTCTTCAAAGGAAGACTCCAGTACTACTTTATAAGAAATTTCTGGTTTATATATTTTATATATGAATATTTTGCATATTTTTAAATAATTTTTTTTCAATCTTAAGAGGTGGAGGATGAAATTCTTTTTGACTTTTGTGCAGAGTCATTGCTGCTTAGCAAGTATTCAACATGATAGTATGCTGAAAACATAAGTAAAAATCGTGGGATTGTAGATGTCAATAATATGAATATGCATTTCATTGTTAAGTGGACCAGGGCAAAAGGCCAAAGACATGGTGAAGATCAGATCTGGTTATCTTTGTAGCACAAAGAAAATGGAGGTAATGAACTGAGCAAATGTAGGCAAACTATAAAAGGTCACGGGATAAACTTAAGTTCAGAATATATTGCCTTTCAGCAAAACATTTCACAGAGTGTTTACTGGAAGAAAATTTTCCTTGTTCAATTTGAAATATAGTAAAGTTATTTGATGTTAACTGTATCATACTAGTTTGTAACTCCTTACTTGTAAAGTGATTTAAAGTGATTCTGTCAGTCAGTCCATCAGTTTGCAGTACCTACGTAAGGAGTGATCCCTAGAGGTACATCAGATTACAGTGTGGTTTTAATTACTTAAAAAATTTGGAAGGAGTATGTACTTTTAAGTTTGAAAAAACCTGAGGCTTATATACCTATCATATTTTGATCTTACAATCTCAACCTTTTAAATCATCAATATAACCAGCGAAACATAAGACAACAATCTTTGACCTTTCTGTATTCTGTTAATCTTTAGGCTTAAAAATCAACATACCACTGTATGAAAATTAGTTGTATTATATTGGTTTGTCTGATCAACCAGAAACTGATAGCCAGAAAGCTGTAAAAGCAACTTAGTTCTTTTTAATAATAAAAAATACTACAAACAATACTTTTATATTCCATAGAATAAAATACTTAGAGTAAATCATTGACCCTCTATTTTCTCAGGTGAATGTTTGTATAGTTGATGCTTGAATTTTAATTATAGTAACATTTAAATATATTTTTTTCTTATTGTTATTTTAGTAGTACCCTAATCTTTTTCTTATTCCTGTAAGGTAAAAAAGGCTTAGAATCTATAATTTAAATTTCTGCTACATTATAAAAAGAAAAAAAATAGTCATCTTTCTTGAAATACTTTTCTAATGAGGTCTAAGCAACCCTTGTTTCTCTCCCAGGTGAATTTTTGTAGAGAATCTTGGAAAATGGCACTTTGAATACGCAAAGGCGAGATCTCAATTGTTTCTTTACTTGTAGGATTTTTTCCAATTTTGTAGTATCAGATCTTCCCTGTCAAATCCTTAAAAAAACCCAAAAAGTCTCCCCAGCTCCCACCAACTTGTAAAAATCTCTTGAGCCTGTAATATGATGCTTTTCAATGAAGTGGTGAGGTGGTGTGGCTGCCCTTCTGGTGCCCTTCTGCTGATTGAAAATATTTACACAATGTTGCTGAGCTGGAGGGTGTGAAATGGTCAGTTTTCAACTGTTGGCAGTTAATTCACGTTGTATAAATAATTCCTTGTGTTTTGGACAAGTATCTGCATACATCAGTGTGCACTCCTGAAATGTTTAGGTCATGTTTTTTGTGCCATTTAACCCTTACTAACAGACAGGGGTATCTTTCACCCAGTATTTGTTGTACTGAATAATTCTGGCCTTTTGGGTCCCATGGATATGTGAAAATAGGTTTTTGCATGTTAAGTATTGACACATTCATCTACTCTGCATTTTTTTGACTGGGGAATTTTGCTTTCTTTCATATGCAGCTCTTGGTGGATTTACTGCTCTCCTCTGTTTCAAAACTTGTTTCAGTTCAATTGCAGAATGTTACAGAAAATATCATAGTTTTTAAAACTTGGAAAAATCTTGCCAATGTTTTGAAACATTTTTCCAAAATTTGCATGTTATATCAGAGATCATTTCAGCCAGTGCTCATTCTGTGGAATAAACTTCTAGTTTAATTTTATGATTCTCCCAACAATTTAAATTTCTACTGCCTCTACCATTTGAAGGAGGTAGATACTACAGTGATGCTAGTATATAGTAATAGCAGGACGTCTTGGGTAATGATAAGGGAGCAAGAGAAGAGAGACTGTCATCAAGAGAGGGGAGGAGGGGCTATTTAATAGAGTCCTTCCCACTGTTACTTACCAAAGGAGTTGAGCTGGAAGTCGATGTTGTGGTTTTATTCTCTGTTTATACCAGCGAGGCTGGTGCTCGAGGCAGGGAGCAGGGAGTAGGCAAGGGTGCAGTGCCCGGACTCGTACCAGAGGATGGTCACCCTGAACTAAACTTCTCTGCATTCGTAGTTTCTGCCACGCAGGAGTGAGCATATTGATTTCATATATTATTTTTCAGAATAGGTAACTCTGGTTTTTATTTTCCTATTTCTAGAATATTCTACTTCTAACACAGAAGCCATTTAATTTTCCAGAGAAAATCTGTGTCGTTCCTGTTATTTTTCATTGTCTTCAAGTCATTTAATGGAATCCAAATAGCCTGTGCCACCATGTAGCCACTGATGGTTTTCCTTAGTTAACTAGACTAAAACTAACATTGTGTTCTTATGTGTTCCACAGTCATGCTTTATTTTCCTGTGTAGTTATTCCTAATCCTCTTTGGGCCACATTATTTATGAAAAGAAGTAGCTATGCCATAATTTAATGTGCTTAAAGGCCAGCTACTGAAAAGTGTGATTTTTAACATTTTTGAGTATTTGTTTGCAGAAGTACCTGTAAAAATGTGAGGTGATTGAGTTTTATCCTAGCTGTCTATCATTGAAGCTACATTTAGTGTGCTGTTTAAACTTTGTGTTTGTGGATCTTTCTAACACCCATTGCTTCCACCAGGGACTCCCATTACATCTTTTGGATAATGCTCTTTGTACAATAGCAAACTTTATACTGAAACATAGCTACATTTTTAATAGATCTCAAAGACAGAATTTAATTATGAAGTTACTATATGCATCAATAAAGGAAAAAAACCCACAACTTAATAGAAACTAATAGGAAGGACAGCGTAAAACTTAATGGTTACTTTTGTGACTGTTTCCAGTCTTTCAATGTGATCTCATTGATTTCTGTCAAATTAGTATCTCCTGCTATAGAACCAGATGTTATCTTCACATAATTATGTATGCAGCTTCTAAATTCTTTTTGGAAACCATGCTAATGACAAGATTTAGTTCTTCAGTTTTACTATATGATGTACTAAATTATATATTCATAGAGATATTAAATTTAGATGAACACTCTCTCTGGGTTCTTTTACCCTTGTTTAGACATACTGACTGCTCTAGGGCCTTGAAGGAACTTAATTCAGCTCTTGAGCAGGTACTAATTCTCAGAAAACAAATTGGCAGGTGAGCATAAATTTAATTTACTATATTAACTGCAGAGGGTAAAAGTCTTGCTGATGTAAATATAGTGCTATGCAATGATCAGGATTCCTTAGCTTGTCTTCCTCTTCCTGGATTTTCCGCGCCTCCCCAGAGAGGTATCTATCTATATATATGGAAAAATGCATGCATGTTTATGTATGTCTCTCTATATGTATGTGTATGTATGTCTCTTGCATTTGCCCAATATTTCTGGACACAGCTACTCCTCGGTAGTCAGAGCTGGACTGCTGCATGCTGGACAGTCCCAGGCATGTGAACTGTGCTCATTGGAAAAGCTAAATTTACTTTGGGACACCACTGGACATCTTGTGCAACTTCAGTATTTGCTATGTAGAAAGCCTAATATTTTAGGAAACTATTTTATGGACTTCTGTCCGTATTTGAGTCATGCACACTGAGCAAATTCAGAATTTCTGGGAAGCTTTGAAATAATTGCATTTATTTTGTGCAGTGGATGCCTGCATCTTTCCATGTGGAAGACTCTGTGGAGCTTAACTGAGCCAGCTGTGCGCCATAATCTAAGTATATGGCCCACATACTTTACACCTTAAATTGTTAATCATGGTGAAAGATTATCATGAGTCATGGAAGACTTCTGTAGAGATACAATATAATTGTATTAACTATGAACCAGTACTTCTATAGAAAAGTTGAGTATGAGCCTTCAACAAGACAGCTCAGTAAGCACATACTGCGTGAACAGTCAGGTCAGGGGAAAGAAACATACTTAAAGAATTTCTGGGTTTATGGATTGTTTCTTATATTTCTGCAGTGACCCCTGTTTTATTGCTCTTCTTGGAAGCCCCTTTTTGTTAGTATTAACTTTTAATGGTCCTAATCAACCATAATAGAAAACTTTTGTGTGGTACATATTACAGCAGTCTTGGCAACATCATGTTTTCAAAATTCAAAGCGTGAAGCACAGGGTGTTCTGGGTTGTTATAACTTTGCCTTTTGTTTTGAATGTTTGTTCATAATTGTTCCATTAAATATGTGTTGGTTTTTTTTTTTAAAGGATGATGTTTGCATTACTGAAATGTAATAACTACAGAAGTCACAATTAGAGCTGCACGAGGTTTTTATAATCAATGCATAGAAATATACAATAAAGCTATGATAAAATATATGAATGCCTTTGTAGAGTCACAGTTTTGTCCTTCTAAATATTAAAATATTATGTTTCATATTCCTGTTTTCATAGCAAATTCTAATAATATCCTGTAATTATTTTTTATCACTTTAATATTAGCATTTGCTGAAATGTCAATCCTCTCTAGAAAGTAAAATAGATAAACAGTAGTGTGATAACAGTGATTTTGGTCAAGGACAGGAACTTGGTGAAAGCTTTCCATACATTGTAAATAATTTTATATGGTTTCAATAATTTGGGAGGGGTGGGAAGTGGTCTTAAGCTGTGTATGGCTATGGAAGGAAGAAATATTAAAAGATGAGATGTCTTTAAGAAATCTTGCCTTCTAGTACCCCTTTGCTGTTCACGTGATGCAAACATACGGGTATTTTGTTTGAGAGGATGAGAATGTGGGGTTTTTAGTAGAAAGAATAAAGGGCAAAAATATTGTGGGGTTTTTTTTTAAATGATTAATCTGGAAAAAAATAAAAATATAATTAAAATACTGGAAGTTTGAAAGGTAGAATTTCTGGAGTGCTTGTTTTAGAGTAATTTTACTGGAATTTGAACTTAGTAGTAACGTTTGCTTAGGATATTACTATCCATTCTGCTTATGCCTGCCCTTACTCATCTTGTTCTTTGAGATGTGTTCCTATAGCTATTTCTGGGAGTGCGCTCTGAACTGAATCAGGAAGCTGATTTGATTTAATCATTCCCTCATTTCTCTCTTTTTTTTTTTTTTTTTCTTTCCCCTTTCCCAACCTGGATTAGTTCCCCAGTCACATTCACAATGCAGCCCTACAAACAGTTGTGCAGTACAAGTGAAGGGCAGGATGGGGACAAGGATGAGTAGTAGAGTAGGAGGAATGGAAAACCCTTAAGTCAGCATTGCTACTGAGGAAAAGGTACGTGGAACCTTACCCTTATTTTAAATACCACAGGTTCTTTCAGTAATTACATCTTCTGTAAACTAATTCACAAGACTGCAGTACATATAATGTAAAACAGGAATTATCAATGAATAAAATTAACAACAGCTTTTTCACACTGTCATTCTGGTAAAATGTGAAAACCATAAGCATAGGGCAGTATTTATCAAAAAAGAAAGATTGTTTTTTTTATTACAGCAGTGATTAAAAAGCTTATGATAGCTTAAACTAGTTTTTCCTCATGATTTTTATGTAGATTCACAGATTTATTTTTCATTTGAAAAAAAGGTTTGAATGTTGTGAAAGCCCTTAGAACTGTCAATCTCTGATAAGCTAATATACACAGGAAAAAAAAATTGTAATAATTAAATATCAGTTAACTGTAACTTAAATGAGTAGTGTTTGACAAAACACAGTGGCATAATGTTAATAGCTTTAATATTGTAGCATTTTCAGTACCTTACTCTGCCTATGCTTTCTGTACGTTCAACTGCCTAAAAGTTAAATCTAATATTGAGAGGTGGAAAAGCCTAAACTAAACATTTGGTAGAATTGCCATTGTTTATATGAATTTTTGAAGTTTCCTATTATGGTTTTCCTGAAGTAAGGTTGAGTATTGTGTGGAAAGAAATTACCAGGAAGTAGTTACTGAGCTGTGACAAAGAAGCTGTAAACATCATAAATAAAAATATTATTATATTTCTTCACATGCAACAAGAATATGCACTGTTAAGGCAGTTTGAAGTGTATTTTTTAATATGGGGATAGTTCATGATGATGATTCTGATTGCTAGAGGAATCAAATGGATTGATTTTATTCTTAAGCCATTTCTTTCCCCTGTCATCTGGTCTTTAAATATAGAAGTTAGAAGGCTCAAAACTTAGCTCTACAATGATCTGTTCAGTGGATTCTGATGGACATTCCAAGAAATGTGAAATGAATTTAACTGCCACCTCGGAATCCTAATTTTCCCCTTATTATCAGCTGTATTCTTAAGAAGAGTGCACTTTTTTTCCCACAGAAATGCCCAGAGGAGATTAAGAATGCATGTTTTGGGAAGCTTTTAATTTAGGAAAACGTATTTTGGGTAGTAATTATAATCTAGCAGAATTTTGACTTGTAGTATTTGGTTATTATGTTTGCACAAAGCATAATGTAAACTAGCTTTGTGATTGTATTCTTAATTTGCTAAACTCTGATGACCCAACTCAAGTGGAGTTATTACAGGTAGGACAGACAGAGAGGGATCAGGATTCTGTAGCTGGAGATTCCTCCTGTATGTAAATAGTACTCGCTGAAGATGCTTTTATAACTATATAGTCTGTGATTACAGTTTAGGAATGGCAAATTGAATGATGAAATCCAAAAATGGGACAGAAAAGTGACTGTTCATAGGACGTTTGGGGTTTTTTTATAGACTCAGAAGGACGATTGCCCAGTTCACGTTATTATTTAAATTTGTACTTAAGACCAGCTTTGGAATTATAGAGGAGCTAAAGGCACATAAACCTTCCAAATTAGTCCCTGCTTCCCACTTTCTTGCCCTTCAGCACTGTTCTTACTGTAGCATCGTGGCTGTTTTCCAGCTTTCCAGCCCTACCTATTTGAGGGAGCAAACTGCTGTACAAGAGCTTCTGGAGGGGGTCTCGTACCCCAGATTAGAGCCCTGAGCTGAAGGTCTGTTCCTGTCGTGTGCCTCAGTGTCACCCATGAGACTGTGTGGAAAGCTGAACTGGCGTGGGGACTGTGTCTAGTGATGCCCAAGTCCCAGGGAAATCAACTGGACTTTAACGTTTAATGAAAAGCTTTGCTTAGCGGATGGACTTAATCATGTATTAAAGTATATGCTTAAGTGTTACTGAATTTGCATCTTTAAAAATGGCTCTAAAAAGAACTCCTTGGAATTTCTTAGTATGCTCTTTGCCCACTATCTTTTGTTCTGATTTTACACAGCAGGGCAAAGTCCCTTGTCTGTGTTGGGGAATTGCATGTGCAATGATAACGTAAGTTACAGAAATAATGAGGAAAATGGATCTCCTCAGGTATAGAAAGCAAGCTCTGTTCATATTTATATCTTAGTCAGTGAGGAACTGAATTACCTAAATACTTGTTCTCATATATTTCTTTTGAATCATTAAAACTAATAATTATTTTTAGTTAATAAACTGGTGAACAGTTTTTATAAGTTATTGTAATTTTTATGGAGTATTTGTGAAACTGGTTTTGATCACTGTTTAGTGTAATTCAGAGGTAAATATTCAACTATTCTTTGCTTATTTGTCAAAGATTGGAGAATTAGTGTCTGATTCTGCTTTGCCATCTATATGAAATAGGTGAAAAACAATACTAAATTGGATTGTTGGGGTTTTTAGTGATTGAACTTGCATGTACTTCACATAACTGAAAATAGCTACCTAGTATGAAAGTCAGTGGAAAATTCACTCTGTTGTTCCAGTGCAGTTTCAGTGTGAACTTCAGTACCTCCTTAATTATGGAGTCACATAATATTTGCCATCAGATCCATTTGTCAACTCCATTTGCTGTTCGAATTTACAGATGTCAGAAATTTGTACATGTCATCAATTCATTTGTCATAGTTGTTGTATGTTAACGTTAAAATCAAGTAAGCTAACGTTGACATCTAAATTGCTATCTTTAGGTTTCAGAGTCAATAACAGATTTCAGTTAATTTCATACTGATCTAGAGATGTTGTGTCAGAGTGATGCAGATATAAGGAAGTCAACACTGGTTTACACTTGCTTCACTTGTTGGTTTTCTTCAGAAATAAATCATTATGTAAGTGTAAAACAAAGGTTTCCCAAATGTAATTTTCATGACTGAAGGTTGATGTTGATGCTGGAAGGCTAAGAAAGAGCTCTTCAAGTTATAGCACGAGGTGGATTC
Organism: Dromas ardeola; assembly: GCA_013398915.1. Lineage (NCBI taxonomy): Eukaryota > Metazoa > Chordata > Aves > Charadriiformes > Dromadidae > Dromas > Dromas ardeola. The sequence continues at coordinate 69,730 of VYZM01015873.1, forward strand.
TGACTGGGAAAACAAAAAAGAAAAAAGGGAAAAGTGAGGGTGAAGAAAAGAAACAATTTTACCTATAATATGTTATTGTAAACTTACCAAACTGTTACTTTTTTTGTAGTGAGTGTGTAGTCATTTAGATTATATAAGCAAGAAAGCTAACAGTTACAATTATAGGTTTCTTAATTTTTAAATGTATGTTTAAGATTGTTAGCAGGTTATTACTTGTATTTATGTCTCAGTACAAGATAGTATTTTAATTACACTTTAGGGTATTGCAAAAAAACATTTTGAATCATGATGTTTGAACAAATGTTATATTGCTCTAACAGAGGACAAGCAAAACAAATTTAGTAACTTGTATCAGTAAGATTCATAATGAGCTTTACTAAAATTTAACACAAAATGGAGTTTTATGGTGATGCTTTTCTTTGTTCTTTGTAACGAAAGTAATACGCGTGCAACTGGAAGAAAGGTACTGAAATGGTAAGAGACTGAGAGGTGGTTTTGCAGGCTGAAAAAAGCTCATTCTTGTCAGTGTAATTACGTGACCGGGATCAATAGCTGCAGTATCAACAACTGCACACCCAGTAAATGGTCTGAATTTGACCAGTCACACCATGTCTGAGTCCTTTAAGTGTTGAGATAATTATCACTAATTTTTTAAATCAGAAGCAAATGTAAAAGCTGTGCTAGAAAATTGACAGAAGAGGCTTCGCGCCGCTAACCTGCTGATCTCTCTTCCAAGTGTAAAAATGTTGAGCTTTCGGCTTGGTTGTTTAAGTATGTGCAGACATATTAATAGATTTATTGTGCTGTACCTTTCTCAGGAATAATGAGGTCAGGAGTTTGCAGAACATCATGGTTTCTTTTTTTGTTTGTGTTCTGAATATAATTCAACTAAAGTGTTATTTATGTAAAGCTCTTCAGAATTCCTAAAAAAGAAATGTGCCTTTGGGACTGGGGTAGAACAACCAACCAAAAAAACCCCCAAAATGGCTCTGATGTGCAGGGAAACATGATACATATATGGAAACTTGAAGCTGTTTTAAATATGTTAAACTTTATTTACACTTTAAAAATATATACATGCATTTGTGAAGTTACTGTAAGTTTTATCTTCTGCTGGAAGCCCAGGTTTTCTTTTCCCTGATCATTGAGCTCTTGATTGAGTTCATAGAACACATGTTCATTCTATTATCCAGTGCCAGACAATTCCTGTAGCACAGAAAAGTGGGCACCGGTTCTAGGTGTCACCAGTATGGCAGAGAGCCCAGCTCATGAGGGTGGCTGCTAACTAGCTGACTAGCTCTGCTCTTTCTCGATCCCATTGTTCTGGCTGTTGATGTAGCCATGCTGATTTGGAATGGAGGTGGAATCCTTTTGTGTGTATTCTGACTTGTACCAAAGCTGATCTCATTACTGCTTCTCATTTATATACTACCTGCTTGTTAGGTTGGGTTTTTTTAATGGCAAAAAACCCCAAACCAAACCACCTAATACTTAATGGGTGGTCTGCAAAATATCTGCTAGCACTAGAGGAGAGCAGGTCAGTCATCTCGTTCCAGTTCTTTTTTTTCTGCTTCTTAATATGTTTACTTTCCTACCATACAAGAGGTTTCTGTTTTTGATGCTGGGATATTGCATAGTCAAAAACTGGATGGGGAATTGTCTGGGAGAGTTGTCAATAAGGTGTGGTACTTCTTTTAAAAATAAATAAAGTAATGAATGATGTAGTAAGTCTCTCAAGTGGGAATTAGAATCTATGTATCTGTCAAGGCCCGTCTCTGCTAGGAGCGCAAATGAGTAGAGCAGACAGCTGAGTGAGGAAAAAACAATTTGAAAATTACAGTTACAATAAGCCAACATGTAACTTCGTTAAGTAGAAATTTTATTGTTAGTTTTAGTCACACCGGTTCCCTCACACATGTGTACATGCCACTGCAACTTCCACAAACAACTGTAAAGAGAGGACAACAATCCATAGATAATCACAATTTCTGTTTTCAAATGTGCCTTATTGGTATAGAATTCTGCTGAATACGTACAGCCAGTTCCAAGAGAGAGACACTTAACGCTCCCTGGGCTCTTGGTGTACTGTGGCGGATCAATGTCAATCAGAACATGCCTTTTATGGAGCAAGACAGCTTGGGTCTACTGCCACAACGTTGCTCCCACTGTTTTATAGTAAATCTATTGCCCTCTGTGGAAGCAAACTAATTTTTTCACTTCTTTTGTATTCTGTTTTGCCTCTAGAGTGGGATGTCCCTTCAGGAGGAAAAAAAAAATCAATTCAGATTTTTAGGTTGCCCTTCCAGTAGAGTGAAAGAAATGAAATCCAGGACAGTGTGGGTAGGGGGGCAATACTGCTAATATCCATCTGCATTTCAGTTTTCCATTCTGTAAGAACACTAAAATCCTGCATACCAGACAGATCACGTGTGTTGGTTTGAAAAATGTTCTGAAATGGGTAAATCTTTGGTCAGAATTCAGATTCTTTTCTGAATCCGAAGAGCCAGAAAGGGAAGCAACTGCTAAAGACAAGAACATTGACTTGTGGAGCCCTGAGTTCTCTTGTAAAAAAAAAAAAAAACATATGTGGGGATAGATCCCAGGTTTTATGGTGCACACTCCCAGTTCCTATGGTGTACGCATTGTGTGAAGCACAGAGCCGACACATCCACCCTTCCACTGTCCTGCAATGAGACCGTGGGGAAAAGAGGTACTGTTCCTGGTACACATTCTGTTCTTTTGGTTATAGAAGCCTGGAATTCCATCTGTGCACAGGGGGCAAAAGAAATAGAAAAAAAGACTTTTTTTTCTAATTGTTAAGGTACCCAGACATTTTACAATGTTAGGATGCTAATAGTCCATGATAGGGGGGGAAAAAAGAGATATCCATCAGCTGGTGAAGGAATTAAAGGGTGAAAAAAGTAAAAATTGCATTGCATGCTTTAATGTGTCTTCATACTTGTGTTAGAAAAAAGTTAGCTTATATCTAATTAGAAGTTAACATTGCAATAATTTTGTAAGGCAAGCATGTGCACGCAATGAGCTGATGTCGCAGGAAGGAAATGACAAGTGCAGAAGAGCATAAATCAACCTCTAGCTGAGATCTCTTGTTTTTCAACAGTGCGTGAAGGCTCTATAAAAAATTTTAACCCTAAAGTAGTTCTTAGTTTTCAGATTTTCTAAGAGGATGTTTGTAGCTTTGGAAGTCATGAATTGGCTCAAAAGTAATTCAAGATCTTTGAATTTGTAAAAGGTAGGAACTTAGTGATATTACATGCAGTTGATCTGCTTAAAGTAGAGGATTTGTACTTGACTGAAGTCAAGTGAGCAACAGCTCTGCACTGATTTAGTGAACAAAGGAGACCTTGCATGTTAGTAGCAGAAAAAAGTATCAGTAATGTAAAAATTATGTATGTCTTCAATAAATGTCATTTTAAACTATACTCTCAGTGAATATTTTAGTACTTGTCTTATCAATTACCGTTGTGTTAAGTCTATAATTTTTGAACTCTGAGGGGTGTACATTGAATTGACTTTTTGAACTTAACGAATTTTAAACAAACAGAGCTAAAGGGGACTAGCTAGAGTAGTATTTACTTTTCTGTTTGATGAATTGCCAGGACTGGGGTGCTAAAGGGTATCACAAAGCAGGTGGTTTCAATACCTTTGTGTTCTTTCTGTGTTTTTATTTGGAACCCATTAGTTCCTGTTAAAGCAGTAATCATTTTTTGGATGCAGCTGAAGTTCTTAGTTCTTAGTGAACCTCCCCTGTGGTTTTTCTGCTTCTCTATTTTAGTGTATTTTAGTTTTATTACAAGTGCTGACAGCCTAGTACTTATCTCGTGTTTGCTTGGGCTTCAAATTCTGTTGAAAACGATAGGTCTATTTGATTTGAGAGTATATTTTATCTTTCACACAACTTACTGTGTGGGATGAGAATGTGGAAGGCTGTAGTACCTTTACAATTCATGTTGCTACAATATCTTTTCTTCTTCATTTCATATGAAGTTCATGCCATTTCTGTGGCTTAAAAGCAATCGCAATGAAAAAGGTGGGTGTCTGCAAGAGCTTGCCAAGATTCATTTTTCCAGGTACTCTTGTTTTTACTCATGTACCATTGTTTTATAATCCTTATTGAAGAGAGCAGACCAAGGCCATTTGATATAAGTACTGGTTTTTCTTTGTGCTTTTCCACTGTTTTATATTCACTAACAAACTATTCTAATATATTGGTAAGATCCTGAAGTCCAGAAATCCTTTTATCCCTCCTTTCCTCTTTCTTTGCTTTTTTTGGTTTTTGATCTATGCTAAATTAGTAAATACATTGCTCTGTGTCATCAGGTAGAATCTGCTTTTTCAAAAATGAGGAAGAACTGCAGTTCTGGCTGATTTTTTTTTTTTTT
>VYZM01015873.1:74154-137729 GCA_013398915.1 Dromas ardeola
TGGCTTCATTTCATTTTTACCTGAAACTCGCAGAAGATTCTCCGTGCAAATGGTGTTTGGCACAGATTTAGGGTTGTGTCTGCCAAGATTAGTCATGAAGGAGATGGAGCACTACACTTTTGCCATCATTACACAGTGAACTGTAATGTTAGTAGCAGTTTACTGCTAATGTTTCTAAGGACATGGATTGAGTTTCAGACAAAAATGTTGTTATCCTGTTTAAGCAAGCTGAAAAAACAATCTGCCTGAGAAAATACCTTAGGAAAACTCTTCATTTGAGAATCTTGATTGCTGTATGTTATAGCAAAGATTCGTTGGTTGGTTAATTTGGATTTTTTTGTTTGTTTTTTGCCTACCAAAAACCTTTTAAAGATTTTCTTTTTTTTCCAAATATTCTTTATTTTTCTTTGAGTGAGAAATAAAACTAGATTGGACCCCAAGGAGTTACACATTACATATAACAAAAAATCCTTAATATAAATAGTAAAGCCAGTTTAAATGCTTTCCTCATGGTTACTGGGCCATAAAAAACTATAATCAGAACAAGCATACTGTAAAAGCAAACTCTTGTTCAAAAGAATTCTTTCAGTTCAGAAGGAAGCCATCAGTAATTGTAATACTTAGCATTTATAGGGAAATCCCTTTTTGTTTAAAATGGTTTATAAGCTCGAGCTAATCCTTCAATGGTCTGTGGAAATAAACTGAGGCAAAAAAAAAAAAGGTCAATTCAACCAAAACTAGAGATTAATGACAGCCAGAACCAACGATTAACTCAGAATTCTTAGTCTTATGTCTCTAGTAAGACTCAGAATCTCTGGTCTTGTATACCATTCTTCTGTGGTTTTAAAATTAATATTTGATACATGTTACTAACAGGATTAATACAGAAAGGTATGAAAACTTGTGATTTTGGTAGACTACGTGCTGGCAAGTCTTGCTCTTAGACAGGAGGCTGTGAACGGACGAGTGTACTTTGTGTTGCATGAGTGTATTTTGTGTGAGTTGTTGGTTGAGTGGGAGGTTTGCTTGCCAGATTGGGGAGGCATTGCCAGCGATGATTAAAATGTCATATAGTATATTTTATAAATCGCTTCAGAGGGTACCATTATGACTAAGACAAACTAAAAAATAGGAGCATTTCAAAGAGTTAATGTATAACACTATTGCATTCTCTCAAGTCAGTAGATTCCACACAGTATTCTCAAGCATATATAAATAACTTAGACTTATACTGTATGTCATTGTACTCTGATGTGGGCATCTCACTGCAGTGCTGACCAACCTGGCTTCCCCGAAACTATTAAACTGAAATATTGCTCAGCTGAACATACCTCATTAGAAACAGAAACCACATTATTTAGATAAAAATTTAAGATAGGAAATGACTGAATTTCTTCTACTATAAAATTGTCAGAAAGTTAATGATAGCTGACTTATCATGAGATAAATTAAGATGATAGTCTATTGAGTACAAATTAACAGGCATGCCATATAAATATCTAGAAAATTTCTTTTCTATATAGTTATAAATTAGTCTCAGAAGTGCTCCGTACACTTATAATATTCATTAAGAGAGATCTAAAATGATTCTGCCTTCTCATTTTTAGTATTGAGGGGTGTTATAACTTGGTCATGGAAGTTAACCTTGTGTATTTGTTTATTTTTGTATTTACCTTTCCACTGAATTTCATTGTGGTTGCATGATTGTCGTCTTAAAGCATTGAATTAGAGCCTAAATGGGAATAAATAGCAAGAACTTGAAACAGTTCACTTCTCTTTAAAATAAAGGAAGCTTGAAATCATGATGGGAGGACTCTTATTGGATCCAATCTTACTGGAATGCTCTGGAGCTATGAAGGGAGAAAAGACTGCCTGAAATTTCAGAATGGGTGTATAAACTTGCGGGTGTAAATACCACCTACAGCCTGGCGGCTTTCACGCAGGCTGTATTGGACAGGTGAGGAAGATCACGAATACAGTGAAAAATAATGTTTTTGAAGTCTGTTGCACTCCATCTGACAGACGGCTCAATGGTGTTTCTAAAATGCAAAAACTTGTGAGTGAGACTACACAGTGGCCAGAAAACTCTATTTCCCAGGCCAACTTTTCAGGTTGCTGTGCTCCCCTCAGACTGCAAAATCTGACCAGTTATGTTCAACATGCTATGACATTAAAAAAAAAAAAATTAAAACCTCATAATTACAGTTGTCCTTGTGGAAGCAGGCCGATGTATTTTTCATAGTCTTTAATAATCTCATGAAAAACTGAAATTACCTCTTAAACTCTGTGCTGTCCTATGGATCAGGTACTCCCCTTTTCCAAGCAAATGAAGCAGGTCTCAGTCTCCTCTGGCAGTTCAGTGCTTAGGTCCTTTAGATCTGCAAAGTACTGAGTAGAAAAACATCATCCCCAGGAAACTGACAGTGCTGATGCATGATCTTTGATCCTTTTTCTCTCTAACCACTACAAGATGTTCTGCTAAAACATATGCTTCTCTTTTTGCAGAGCCAGGTGTTCTGCATTCCATTGCTACTTGATTTTTCTGCTCATGTTCCACAGATAATGCTGCCCACTTCTTAAAATAAAAATAATAAATACTGCAAAACTTTTGTTGTTGCTGTTTTTGTATTTCCTCTTTCTGTTTCATGGTAAGGGATTGTGGTTTTTTTTCAAAACCTCTTTCATAATGTCCACTCTTCATATCCTCTTTCTTTCTGGAAAACGGGAGACTTCAGGAAATTGGTATTTGAGGAAAAACATGGCAATGGAGATGGCTGAAGCCAGATAAAAGGAAGTCCTGCACGTAGTCTGGCTGTGCTATAACTCATTGTCACTTCATTTTCACAAAGAATGCTTGTTTGAGTCTTTATTCTTAAAAGAATAAAAATAAAATAAAGAAAAGTGAGGTTGTGTACAATATCTGCCTGCCTTCTGGGCAGAGTGCAATGTCCGTTTCTGATCTGATGGATTTTTGTTTTCTTTTGCAGAAAGAAACTCCCATCTCAGGTCTTGGTTTGCCTCTGCCACAAATGCTGCCGGCACTTTACAGTCTGTGGCTCTTTACTAATTCCAGACAATGTCCTTTAACACTTCAAATTGAAAAGATGGAGATACCTGACCTATAACTTCTTTTTCTATTTTAGTTTGGTTTATGTGATGCTTCTAATTTCCCTCTTGTTTATGAAAATTGGTTTTGCAACTGGTTGCTTGTAAGTAGCAATGAATTCTGGAGTATAAGGGGACAGAGGGAGGTAATAAGGCTAATTTACTCATTTGTAATTTTTTTCCTCTTCTCAAAAGAATGTTCTCTTACTAGTACTTTAAGAGATGTCATACTGAGATCTAGCATGTTAGATTTCCAGTAGGACAAGAAATAACTGGATAGATAGAAAAGAATGAATGGAAAAGATGAAAAGATGGAAAAGGAAAGATGGAAAAGATGGCTTCCCCCCTCTCCCTCCCCAAAGAGAGTAATAGGAAAACTCCAATGGCACCAAGAGATTACATATATGATGCTAATAATGCAAACCCCTGTTTCTTTGGGGTTTTTTGTCAGTTTAACTTATATTTATCATATTTCTGTGCATTCTCAGCACAGACCACAACACACATAAAAAAAAAAAAAGGTGGTTCAACTGGCAAGAGATTTCAGCTCCTGTTTTGCAAGCAAATGAAGGGGAAGTTCAATTAAAAACTTTCCATTTATTAAGTCAGTAATGTGGTATTAGTTTTTTCATTTGTATTGGATTTAGATGAGAGAAATTATTATTACTGGCAATTTTTTTTTTATCCTTTGTAGAACTTGCATTTATTAAAAAAACCCACAACCATAATGTTTTTTAATGTTAATACAGAAAGGCAGGCAGTTGTAAGTAGAGAGGTGGGCTTCCTCAATTTTATTTAGTAATTTTGTTACAGTTAATGTAACTACTTTTATTTTACATCAACTACTTATGTTTCAAGATTGTTCAATTTGTTATTGGTCAGGCCAGATAGTCTACTTTTATGTTTGAAGTAGTAATTACATTTTTGTGCCTCAAAGCTATGGAAAGGTTTTGGCATCACTGAACCTGAGATGGTTTATATCTGTGTACATTGACTTTCATGTTAAGAAATTAATCAAGTATTTTTGGATTTTTTTTTAAGATAAAATTTCTCACTCTAGTGAAAACCCTAGTGGAAGTATGCTATGAATACTGTACAAGTTTTACATCTTGATTTCATTTAGAGATGAATTTGTTTTACTTTATATTTATGCAGGATTAGCTATATTGTGTTCTGTTGTCCTTTCACAGTTAACTTTCATGGAAGGTCTAAAAGATAAATCTTGTCATAGGTATTGTGATTACTCCTTTGAAATGTGGTGATCCAAAAAAAAAAAAAAAAGGAAAAAAGGTGTTCTTTGCAAGTGCTTTGGAGCACACAAAATTAAGAAAGTTAGTAGGAACTCTTAGTCAAATTGATCATTTAATAACTTTAATTTTTAGAATAAGGCATTGATTGTGACATCTAAGCTATGACAGAATTATGGTGATCACTCGGAGAATGTGTAGTACTGGTTGATGACAGCTATAGTGCACTTTGTGTTCAGTTTGGTGTCATAATTTTCTTAAAATGTTACAGTACCAGTGCTGTATCATTTCCATTTTTACCCAACTGGAATATTTCATAATTATATTTAAGATCATGGCTTACCAGCAAGTTTGTATTATTTGGTGACTTTTTAATGTGGACAAATGAATATGGTAAGTTGTCTTCTTTCTGTTGTGGTGCCTCTGTGGCACATGATTCCAGCTTTTCAGCGCACATTCACATACTAGCTTTTAATTTTTATCTTTGAATTTTTGAGCCCTGTTTATGACACTGATATTCAAAGAGTGTCTTGATGTTTGAAGATGTGACTTCTATAATATAATCAAATAAAAATTGGCTTCCAACATTTCTATCAGTGAAGAAGCAGAGTAGAACTGACCTATTTATATTTAATCATAATAATCTAAAAGATAACCTGAATAATATTGCTTTAAATTACTGTAGTGGTATGTGTTGAGTGTTCTGAATACAAAGAGGGATATGAGGGGCATTCAGAACATAAGATACTTTTAAGCAAAACTTTTGAATCTAGAACGTGCTGATCTGGAATGGGTGGGTTTCACTTCTCAATGACATCTGTGGGCAGCATCGTTGTTAATTACTCAGTACTTAATGGAGTCCTTTAGTCATCTCTTTTGTAAGGTCCTCAAATCATGTCTTTCTTGCCATAGAAGTATGCTGTCCAATCAGCTCCTCAGGGAAAAAAACAATAAAAAGTAAATATACTGGTACTGCCATTAGTTCTGTTCTTTGGGCTTGGATACAGAAACAGATCTCTGTGTGCTAAAGGAAACTTTTTAGCGTATTAATAAGCTTATGTTGCTTGTTCTCAAAATGTAAGGCCTCTCATTTTGAACACATTGAGTTATTTATAATGGTCGTCACATCCAATCCCTCTCTATCACTTTGTAAAAGTTTCTGAATGTGTACCATGTATTCTATGACCACTGGAAATGTATGCAAGTGGTAAAAAAGAAAGTGTTTTCTAATGAAGAAAGTTATCTCCAGCTGAGTAACAGGGACAAAGTTAAAAATTTTGCAATCAAACAGTATTTATTGCTGTTAGGGTACTTAATCCCTCAATAAATTCCACGTATTAAAAGAAAAAAAATCTCTCTGTGGGATCATTCTTTGTTTCTGTTTAAGGTGCGGTTACATCTGTTTGAGATGTAAGTCACAGAGGTTTGGTGTTTCTGAAATATGCTTACAAATAACTGACCCATAAATTACTGTAATTAATACAAAATTATTGGAATGCTGTTCATAGAAGAACGTTATGTATGTAAACATGACAGGCAAGACTTACCCAGTTGTTCTGCAGAACAACATTAAAGCAGAAGGTGTAGGAAGTTAGGGTATATTTCAACGGCTCCCCCTACCTGAAGCTACCTGCAGATTGTTGTATTTTTTTTCCTGTCACAGAATCCTTTGTTGTTTTCAACCTAGAGCCAGCAATGCCATGGTAAATAAGAATTCATTAGCCTTCACACAGGTTATGGCATAATATAAGTTGATAGCAATAGCCCAAATTTCAATCCAAATATATAATTTCATAAACAAAAATAATAGGCTGCATATTCCTCAGTTTATTATTAATAGCATTCTACTTTTTCAACAACAGCAGCCCTAATCTAATAATAATATATAACAATCTAATATTAATAATAAAATATTACATAATTAAAGTGTTCAAAAACATATATTCAGATAGTCTAACCATACCTGTGTGGGTGGTTCATTATGTCTATAACAAGTTCAGGAGTTTAGATATGATTCCTTTTGATCTTTAATATCTGATTTTGGATGGAGAAACTCCACAGTAATCAGCTAGATAGAAAAACACATGAGAGTGCAGAGCTGTACCCTTTTGAAACAGATTTATTGTGAAGCAGAGCAACTTTTGAATCCTGTTTTAGGATTAATTGAAAAAGCGGTAGAGTTGTATGGGAGTGTAGAAGTCAAACTTGACCCAATAATTCTCAATGCAGCAATAAAAACAAACATAGGTAAGTAGATGAGAACAAGAGCAGTTCCTGAGATTGGTTGACTTGTGTTGCACATTATTATGGTAGAAGAGAATGGAAGTAGGAAAGGCAAAGGCAAATGTACGTTTTTTACTCTTGCTAATATAGCGAAACATCTTCAACCTAGTTTTTGGAGAGTATTTTTGCGGTTATAAGGTTAGAAAGATTTATTTTGAAATGAAAGCTTTAGAATCTGTAGAAAATACTTCATCTTTCAAAGTACAATTTTGGGGTCATGTCACGCATTTGGAGTGTGAAAATATTTGCTGGCAGGTGTGATTCTTACACAAGTGACCCCACTTTAATTCTGCTTTGGCTTTATCGCTGCCATTCATATTTGGAATTGATGTACACTTCTGCCATGTCAAAAATAGATGAGAATAGTTTTGCAGTTTTTCTGGGAATAGCTGATCTGTTTTTCTGAAAATAATGCTGATTGTTGTTAATCAACTTGTCAGAACTGAATAGTTTTCTTCTTTATCAAAGTGAAGAAAATTGGGACACTAAATAACAGTCTATGCGGAACTAGGACACTCTGTTTGGAGACATAGCTCCAGACACTGTAGAGGATTTTTTTGACAGATAAGCTGTGTGCTTAAAGAGATAAATGTTAATCTAAAACATTGGAAAACAGACAGATTACAGTGTACTGCGATGCATTCAAATAACAAGACTACGTTCTATGCACCAGCTAAGTCTGTTTCATAAAACTCCACAAACTTACTGTGAAGACCACGGCAGCAGCTGGTAAACTGTATTTCATAGACTCTTGATATGTGATCCAAACATCAGTAGAATAAGCAACAGCTCGACTAGCATTTTTATTACAGAAAATTAATTTTTTTTTTTTTTTTTATTGATTGTAGGGGGTTCAAAGATGATCAACATAGTGCCTCTGTTATGTGTCTTCTCAGTCAGGTTTCTCTGTCACTTTGTTTTTCAAGTTTCCAGAATATATATTGTCTATCCCTACTATGTCTAGAATACTGATGCTTGATATAGTTGTATAAGCTGATCATTTGTATCCTGTACAGCATGTGATTTCTTCAGTAAAATGTTCACATTAGTGCAGACGCTGAGTACAATACACATAGCAAACTCAAACTTGTAAAATGGTAGTTTAATACTGTATTGCCTCAGGCATATACGATAGGACATATTAAAGAATGATGGCGATTCAAAGAAGAATTATAGAAGCTTCAAGGTGCAAGAGCTGTTCTTGTCATAATAAGACATGTTCTTTTACGGTTTAAGTCAAGATAAGGAACAGTGAAAATGAACTCACTCAATCAAGTTATCTGGTTCTCTGGAATTATTCTTAAATGTTATTAACTGAATATAGGTTTGGAGATGGCTTTTCTTTAAGAGTTTTGTAGTTTCTAATACATAATAAAATGTGTTTTAACTTCTATATATATACTCACCCCTGACTACAAAAGAAGGTTTCATGTGGAACTAGCTGGCGGAGGGGAAAAAAAAGCGACAATCTCCAAAAGCAAGGATACACAATGCTGAAATAATTACCATAATTTAAACTGTGGAAGCAAACTCAGCTATTTTGTTTACTATTAGCTATGTGACAATTGGTATGTGAAGAGAACACATGCAGGTTCTCATGCAGTCATTTGTCCCTATATTCTGGCTCCAGAATTTGTGTGGAATGTGTTAGTGTAATATGCAAGTACCGTGTTAGTGTATCACTGTACCTGAGCTAACAAGGCTTGCTGAAAGTCTGCACTGTCTTCATTTCCTGTGGAGTTCCCAACTGGAACTGGTTTATGTTTGGCTCGGAACACTGGTGGAATACCCGTCCATACTGAGATAGCCTCTGTAGTCATTTTAATATTCCATCTTGTTTACCGGACATGAGGCAAAATAAAGATCCATGTTAAAGTGCACTGTCTAGTAGAATACTAGGTGTGCCTCGGCAAGACTGGTCCCACCCATAAGAATAAAAAGATAAATAAAAGTAGCTGATAAGGTCACTAGTTTTGTCCTGTTCTAAACTGTATCTATTGATCTGGAAAAAATAGAAGTCTGCTGGAAGTAATAACCTCTGAACTTTGATCTGGATGTTTTTGTCTAAGACAAGAAAACATCATGATCTTGTGAAGATTCCTGCTAATTGCATAAGAACCAATTATAGAAGAGTCATTTGAGCCCCCAAAAGCATTAACAACCCAGGCAGGAGTTTTTAGACTTTTCCGAAGACTTTTGGACAAAAAGAAGCTGTGGAAGCAGTTGTCTGCTTGCGTTCCTCACAAAGAATTTTCTGTTCTCTAACCCACTTACACCTTTATGGCTTGACACAAGCATTAGCAGGGGAGCAGCCAGGTTGTAAGTGCTGTTTCAGAACTGCACAGCTTTTGCGAAGGTGATACCAAACTGCTACCGGGAGAGTAGAAAGTTCACTTGGTATGTTTGGCTGTTAGATTGAAAGGGTGATTTCAGATGCTAATGATGTCTTTTTATATCTCTTGGCCCAGCACCAGAAAGGGTGTGGTGAAACTGCTCTGTAGGTGCTGAGCCTTTCTTTATCATGTGCTGCCGTGGTACCTGGACCCTCCTGTATAAACCAGCTGAGAAAATGAGCCTTGCCTGCGCTGCTGTTGCAGCAGCAGGGGGACTGGGAGCCTGGGCACTTCTCCCTTCCCGTAAACCGGTGCCTTCACAGGTTTTGTCATCCCCAGGGTACCTGGCACTGGACTTGCAGTAACTTCACATCGAGTGAGCTTGCTTCTGTGTCTATCTTTTAAGACAAACCCAGCAGCTCTTCTGTGAATATTATTAAATGGTAAAAAATCCTCCATTGAAAACTGAAAAGAAAGAAAGATAGAGATGTTCTGCCTTTTGGCTTCTGCTTGAAGATGTGGTAAGAGTCTGTATGTCTTTTGGTTTCCAATAGGGTATTCTACAGCACTCGCTCTCTCTTTTATCTTATTTATTTATCTATTTTTATTTTTTATAAAGACTAGTCATTTTAAGGAATGGGAACTTGGTTGATCTAGCATTGTAGAGGGGTACTGTCTCTCATCTTTTCTGGGATAATTTATGAACACATGGAAACACAAAATACAGCAAATGTTTTTTGTATAAAATACAGGGCTGTTATAACAGGTATAAAAGGAGCAGCACTTCTGAAATTTGACTGTGCAGCATCTTAGAGGCAAACATTGCGGAGATAAATTATAATGTTCATATAAGTATATGCCTGTCTAAATTTAACACTGAAATAAAGATACAGTTGTCTGAGTAAGTGACTGGATTTTAAAGATGCTGCACACTGAGAATTCACCTTGACTGAAGTGCTGAACTGAAATCACAGCCATCACCACTTTTGCATTTCCTCATCTTATGTACATACTTCACTTCAAGATGATCACTCTCAGATAATCAAAATACTTACAGAAGTATTTGGAGGAGTGGAGGTATATTTTGATATGGTTTCTTGAGCTTGGGCACCAATGTTTGAAAATCCTGGCAGGGTTCTTGTCAACAGTGAAATAACCGAAGTACAGGTTACAAATTCGGGTCGGTTTTTAATTAACTGGGCATTTAATGAATGCCACTACAACACTGGAGTGCTACTGTTCTATAGTTCCTTCTTAACTTTGCTATGTGTTTTTTACAAGTACTAATTTAATTGCAAAAGGTTTGTTAAGTGCAAGATTCCTAGTAATTTTAAAAGTAATGTAATATATTAGAATTTACAAAGACTTTGGAAAGTTAAATGCCTCTCCAAGTAGGTTGTGATTCTGTTGGTAACATAAAAATTATGTTCAGGTCTCCTCTTGAAGGTTTCTCATTAGCATTTATGAAATAAAACAGACGTAAATATTATTGTGTCACTTTTCTACAAAATATTTGGTGAGTATTTCTAATTTGTAGATTCATAGTTTCCCAATCCTACCTGTAAATGCTTATTTGCAGAGAATATCGAATAGAACCATTACAGCTGAGAGATCTTCTCGTATCACAGATAAAGATCTCTACGTAGCCATCACCAGCATTTCATCTTAGTACGTAAATCAGGGAAACAGTCAATATACTGAATAAATGTAAAAGATGTGAGAAACTTCATATGCCATTCCAATTTGATCTTTACCAGATGATGTATATTATAAAATAAAACATATGGATATTACTTCATGCAACTACCTTGGAAAAATGGGTTTGACTTACAAATATTAGTTTCTGTCACAAATTACATTTATTTTTCCTGCAGGTAGAACTCAGGGTGCCAGGAATGTTCTGGTAAAAGTTAAAATTACTCCTACGGTGACAGCAAGTGACAGACTTCATAATATTGCCTTTTTTAGAGATTTAAAGTTTTGATTTTAACAATGTCTAGAATAGGCTTTTGAGGAGTGACAAAGCTCCAGTTCTTTGCTTGATGTAATTTTCAGGAGAACGTTTGACTCCAACGTGTGGTTTCAAAGATGCAGCTAGATTTTTCTCTAGTGTAGTGGAACAGCCCAGCATGGTACAAATGCTCCCGTGACTACCTTTGCTTTATTTCTGCAGCATTACATTTCCCTGCTAGAGGAGTAAAGTGATTTAAGGAGGAGGGAAAAAAAAAGTTTTAGCTTCTTAAGACAATGTATATATTTTGGGAGCAAATATGCTAGCATTTTATGTTTCCATAAGGCATTGTACATTAATTATATTGTATAAAGAACATAAATATTTAATATAGACATTTATTCTTGAGTGAAAATAGTTGTTATATTTTATTGCCAAAAAGATTCATGGTAACTGACCTTGTCTGAATGCTGACAAATAGTATCGAAGAGATGTTTATTTGGACCTGTGCATCCATCCTAGACTGGAAAAGCTTATCTTAGAATACATTATTTTAAACTTATTTTCAATCTTGAATGAGAGTTAATATACTGAGTATATTTTCATTTCATTGCCGGCATGCTAGATAAAAATAAAAGATTCTTTCTTAGCCTGAATACTGTCATATAGCCATTCAGATTTAGTATTCTAATGGCTGCTGACCCTCCTTGCTGAGAAAGAGACTGAGAAATGTTCTCAGACTATTTTTCATTAAGTGGCTGCAGATGTATTTAAATTGTTTGAAAGTCATCTCTAATTACAGGTAATCATAAAGCAAATGATGATAAGAAAAAGGTAGTGTTTGGTTGAATTATCAATCATTCTTTTTTAGTGCGTTCTAATTAGATTACCAACTGTTCTTTCAGAAAAAGTACTTTGTAACAGGAATAAATATCTATAAAATTACATGCTTGTTTTCCTGTGTTCGTATCTGTACTTCTCTTGTTTTTATATACTTAAACCACTGTACTGAGTGCACTATTATTTAAAGGCAATGCAATGTAGGCTACTGGAAAATTAAAAAATATGTGATATGTTAATTGTACCTTTTAATCTCAAAAGAATTTGGAAGTCTCTCTCACATTTTTGAGGCTAATTATTTACCGAAAGTAGGTAGGAAGCTTGGAATAGGTAATTGTGCTCCAATTGTGTTCCTGTTGATGAGGAAAATGACTAGTATTTTGGTATTTTCTATAGTTTTTGCAGCGTTTGCTCTTTCAGTTATTAAAGCAAATAAAAAGTGTTCTCCCCAAAGAATTAACACCTCCTCCTGCCAAAAAAGCCAAACAACCAAACCCAAACCAAAAAAGCCCAAACGAACAAAAAAGAGCCACCAAACTTGTTCAAATGTCCATGCTGATGTTTTGCTGCTATAAGAGACCATGGGTGGTAATTGATTGTACTGTATGGCCCACAGAACTTCATGGTAAATATTTTATTGAATAAAGCTTTGTATTACAAAGGTACTATTTTGATTGTAATTATCAAGCTAAAATCAATATCGCTTTCCCAGACTGGTGCTTTATATGTAAGGGTATTCTTAAATACAATAGTATAATCAATAAACAACCGGACGTTTTCTATTTTCAGTAATTAACTCTGTCCAGTATTTTTTCAAGGGACCTTCTGCTTTCTATGCCATTAATAAGAGCTCTACTTCTTCCCATCGTACTTACTAAAGGGAGCCAAAAAGCCTGGACAAAATTACGTTCTGGTTTTGAATACATTTAGTCTTCCACTCCCCCCCTTTTATTTCCTTTGGTGGCAAATAAATGTATCAATGCTGAAATGAAATTGTTAGTTTTCATTTTAAAAAAGATAAATATCAAATGAGTTTTTGGACAGGAACTGGAGAACCTTCTCCTCCACTTTGAGAGAAAGCCCTGTTTATTAATGATCCCATTGAAGATCAAGTTTATTAACCTTTGTGGCTGCTGACAGCACACACAAAATGTTTGCGTATGCGTTTCACACATATTAGGTAATATACACTCCGAAGCATTAATTTAGCTGCTGTTCTGGGAGTGACTGTTCAAAAGGTTAAGGCATAGCTGCTTTATGATATTGAAGTCAAAAATATATACTCTTTAATTCACTGCGTCAGCAGATCCGACGTTTTCAGGAATTTTGCAAGTGTTGCAGCTGGTGCTTCTAGCACAGTCTGAAGCCTCTTTTAAGGTAGTTGCTGTTGAGTAGTTGAGGAAAGCAATCACATCCTGTCCGAACCTTCTCTTCAGATGGTACAACAAATCTAGTTTTCTCAGCCTCTTCCCACACAGTGTTTTCTCCGATTTCCCACTGTCTTGGTGGTCCCTCTATTTGACTCGCGCAACTTGGTCCATAACTTTCGTGAACGAGGGAACGGGAATGTAGATATGGTGCTCCAGATGTGGCTCCCAGATGCTGACTGGAGAGCAATGACCATGTCCCTTGACCTTCTGTCCAAGCTCTAACCAGTAATCTTCATTTGCACTTGGTACTTCTCCAGTAAAGGGCTCCAGCTGAATGGAAGGATGAGACTTTTTTCACTTTCCACTAGCATAACCAAGACTAAACTTAACAGGTTTAAACTATCTATGTTGTAATAGCCTCATATTCTTGATGAATAGGCTCAGCAGGATGTCTTCTCTGCCTTGATAAAGGGTGCATCTGTTATCATTCTTGCTGTGATTGTTTAAGAACTAAATTAAAAACTTGACTTCATTTTAGCTTTTAAGAAAAGGATGCATCAATGCTGGAGATGCTATTTTGTTTTTGTTTAAAAACAGTATTTTAAAATATTCTGATATAAGACAACTGAAAGTAATTTCATACTTTGACCTTTATATCAGTGAATGTTGCCATTTTTCTGATTGTGTTGTTTTAATCAGAATTTATTTTAGAGTGAACAAACTTGAAATTGTTGTTTTGAAGGATGGAAAAAATCTATGGTACACTGATATTCAACAAAAATTATATTTCTTGTATAACAAATTACAGATAATCCATATATTGTCTTTGAACCTGGAAGAAAATTGTTAGTTCTGAGAATAAACTCCCTTTACTTTCCAGGAATCACAAAATAAATAGCAAAACCAGAAAATAAAATTTCTTTAGAAAGTAGTGTATTAACAACCTTTAAAGACAAAACCAAACTCTGGGGTTTTTTGATCAGTTAGTGAAACTAATTAGAATGAAAACTCAGATTAAGCATATGTACCCACAAGTGCTCATGTGATTTGTAATAACTTGCAGGAAAAATGTGAATTTCAGGAATTGCAGTAACTGTCTTTGTGGCAAAACCCCATCCTTTATGTAAAGACCAAGCCACCAGCCTGGCAGAACTTTCCTGGCGGATACAGCCGCCAGTGCAGTTTCTGTAATCAACGCCTTACACAGGGTAACAATAATTTTACAGATTTTGTGTACGGAAATGATGCTGCTCTACAGAAGATACAGAACTTTATGTTAAGTAGCAGTGCTTTTCTTTTCCAAATGCACTTTTCTAATTTGAAAAGGATGTTCTGTTACTTGGCAGGGTGGTTGAAATAGTACAGTTCATAAAGAAAAGATATACTTTGAGACATTGTGAATGTTTCTACTGAAATTGTTCACCAGATCTGAACTCAGAATATGAAAAGTAACTACAGTACTTTATAAAGGATATATTTTTTTGCTCTGATTGACTGCTAAATTGATTTAGTAAAAAGTTTTAGTATGTTTTGTTACTGATATGTATATTTTTCTGACAATAAAAACGGTTACAAATTTACCTTAATCTTTCACTTCATTTTCTCATTGGTCTTTTCTCGTATATTTGTTCAGTTCCATTTAACGACAAATCAAATATATGGTATTTTTGAGAGCTGGTAAAAAGAATTATTGATGCATTGTATACTGATAAAAGATTTTCTTCCATAAAGAGTGGACAGAGGAAAAGAAAGCAATCGTATTAACCCGAACAGTACTTCCAATTTAAGACCTCTGATGAAATTTCTTTAAAAATAGTGAAGTACCCTAAACTGGATGCCAGTGAAGTGTATTCATAAATGTTTTAATATATGTCAGTCACCATGCTTAAAGTACTCGAGTACTTAATTATAAACCTCAACAGTATTGTCAAACTAGCCACACTTTGATAAAATAGTGTTCTGTAAATGATTGGCTTTATGGATTAAGGTTGGTTTGGTAAGTTTGGTCAATGGCTTCTATATACAGGTTAAAGCGAATTTTTGCTTATAATTGTGGAAATAAGTTAAATATAACTATTCTCAAAGTCTTTCCAAAACCACTGTCTATAAGAAATTATTTAAATCATGTTGTTCAGTAATATGTTCAGTAATTACAGCTTTTTTTAAATGGGCAGAGCAGAATCAAGAGCATGATTTTTCTGCAGTATTAGTGGAAATCACCAGTTGTGTTTTGAAGGAACTTTTGTACAATTCTTTACTTGAAAGGATCATGTTGTAAAACATGCTTTTCTCAGAGCTAAGAGGGTGTTTTTGTTGTTGGTTTTGTTTGGTTGTTTTTTGGTTTATCTGCTTGACTTTGACAGTAGACACGTGGGGTGTAGTTAAGTGACCTAAGCACTTCTGTCATAATTTCTGGCATTTCTGTAGGTAATGGTGACGTACTCCCATTTTATTTTCATTCACGTAATAATACATCCCTAAATTCAGTTTAGTAACCTCATCTCTCTCACTTCTTGTGTGTGTGTGTAATCTCATTAAAATTATTCATCTTTTATCCTGATCTGGGGATGCTGCTGTCTATATCTGACTGCCAGTCCCTCACATCCCTGGTGACATTCTCTGCCTCTGCTGATTGTTCCTGTCTGTGGCGTGGCAATAGACTTGCTGCAATTTTATACATTGGATAAAGCGTTGTCCCTCAGTCTTCATGGAAACGGGGTGACGCACCTGTTCAGGAACCTGCTTAAGTTTTTTCATGGCCTTTGCAAAAACATGTTCTTCGTATTCCTGTTCATATGGAGAACCATATGAACATATCCGGGCTCCAAGGCATTCAAGTTACTTCCCAAGAGCCAGGTTCTCAACTGCTAGCCCACCTGGCATATGAAATTATAAATGAAAGTGCTGTGGATGTTTTTTTAAAGAACCGTTTATGTTTAATAATAACGTAGGGGCACTGGGTGTGTGAGGTCGTGAGGGTTTGAAAGTCCAGGTGATGTGCTGTGGGTCTGTGTCCGTGTGACACCTGTTTGATGGTGGCCTCTGTGTCCTCACGGGGAGATGGCTCCAGAATAAGGCCATTCAGACTGTGGGCAAGGAAATCTGAAAGGAATTGTAAAAACTGGGAGCTTCCAATGTTTCCTTTGCTTTTCAGAAAGCACTGATTTAGTCAGTGAATATGCTTCCTGTTCAGGACTGTACTTGAATTGTTTTAATGCTGAATTAGTTGAATAAATCTTAATACAATTTACCTGTATCCCTTAATGAAGTTTTAAACATCCTTATGAGTCGTTCCGTTACTTGTACAACCGTTTTCTAAGGATGTGCTTAACTGAATTTATGTCAGATGGGATTTAAAGCTTTCGTAATATATGCAGAATAAGTGTAATAGGTTTTGCTTTGGAATATGATAACCAAGGGACATTTTAATTCCTCAAGATAACCCAGCATATATAATATTTCTGTCTCAAACTGGTGATAGAGTCTTTAGTTCCTCTCTCTTCCACCAACCAAGAAAAAGATGAGAAGTGCAGAAAATGAGTATTTTACAGTGGATACTCCATTTACATATATTTCCTGCATATAGGAGCATAAAGTTTTGAAATGTGTAGGCAGGTAGGATACTTGCAGAAATAAATACTGTAAATGCTTTTTAATGGCTTAACATAAATATGATGTACCTGACTCAATACTGTAAGGTCCACGTTTCTTTTGCAGGAATGCTAAAGTTGTGGTTACCCTGGAGATGAGACAGAATTTTATTGGTGTTTTTTGGGATACAGAAATAAATTAATATTTGTAATCTACATTGCTAGGAAGAGGGACAACAGAAAGAATTCCTGAGGTTCTTAAAGCATTTTTAACCTTGAAGGTTGTTATTAAAATCAGAGAAGATTTTACTTAAAATTAAGAATTTTTCTTTTCAGACTTAAGAAATTCTTATAGGATTTGGCTATGACAAGTGGAGTTCACAGCAAATACTGACATTTGTATAGAGAAGGCAGATGGAAAGAGGATTTTAAACAGATCTATTCTTGTCTTTGGTGTTATATATTAATAACTTCTGCCCCATCCTTTTGGGTAGTGGGATGGAGTTAACTTTCTTCAGAGTAGCCCATATGGTGCCGTGTTTTGAATTTGTGACTAAACCGGTGTTGAGAACCCACTGATGTTTTGGGTGTTGCTGAGCGATGCTTGCCCAGCGTCAAGCCTTTCTCTTACTCCACAGACTGACCCAAACTGGCCAAAGGGATGCTCCATCCCATAAATTGTCACAGNGCGATGCTTGCCCAGCGTCAAGCCTTTCTCTTACTCCACAGACTGACCCAAACTGGCCAAAGGGACTGCTCCATCCCATAAATTGTCACAGTCAGCAATAAAAAACAGCCCCAAACCTAAAAAAAGCTAATGCTGGGGGGTTTAGTCTTCCAAGGTAGTTGTTGCTTAGAGACTGGGGGGCATCAGTCTGCTCGTGGGAGGTGGTGAGTGGTTGTCTTTGCATCACTTGTTTGTTCCCCCTCCCCATTTCCTTCACTTATTAAACTGTCTTTATCTTCACCTGTGAGTTTTCTCACTTTTGCTTAGTTCTCTCCCTCATCCTGTTGTGGGGGGAGTAAGCAAGTGGCTGTGTGGGTGCTCAGCTGCTGGCTGGGGTCAGCCCACCACGGAGACTCACTCCGTAACCTACAGTGAGAACAGAAAAAAAGAAAAGGTACTCTTTGATTTTTATAAACAGAATAAGTAAGCATCAGAGAGATCACATGTGATATATTTAGTCCACTATCTAGTTCGCTGGAATTGCCTCAGTGGAGAAGCTCAGGTCTTGCGGCTGGCAGGATCTGGTTTTGTTTGAAACAGAAATGTGTGTCTTTGACTGTTTTTTATTGTTTATGAGATCTTGCTCTTTCCCTAGGAAGTGGGATACAAATATCATAAATCCAGTTTACAAGGAGAGTGAAAAAGCTGACCCTAGACGTAATGGACACTAGATATTATTAGCTTTATTGGTATTGAAACAAATTGTGCGTAAGGCGTTTTTTCTGACAAAACCTTTGCATTAAAGAAACTTGCGTTATTTCTGTGATAAATAAACTGGCTTTGCCTATTTTGTATTCTACTGTTGATCAGTGCTTTGTATTGTTTCCTTTTTGTTAGTAAGTAGGTAAATCTCTCCGAATCAAAAGCTTGGTGCTGAGTTCATTGATCTTTGGGAAGCCTTTGATTCCTGACAAAGGAATCTTTCTAGCTATAAGATGTTTGGAGGAAAAATCCAAGTGAATTTGAAGTGTGTGTGCCTCATCATGCAGCTCAGACAAGGTAGTATACCGCTAAGAATTAAATTTAATTTTTTAACCAAAATGGTTGTCGAAGAAATAAGGATGTATTCTCTTTCCATTTCTAATCAATTAGAAAAAACACAATTAATACACAATATTGAAAGCATGAGAAATTCTAGGTTTAAGTATTTTACACACTCTGGTACATATGGGTTACTTGCTGTTTCTTGTTCTGTCTCACTGACATTCAGACTATTGCCCTTGCATGCCGAATTAATTAGGCTATACGTAAGAATGCATAGTTAAACTCAAGTGGCTCCTTCTTTTGTGGCTCAAGTGTGCTTCTTTTGATCATAAGTTAATGTAAAATAGGAATATAAGCTTGGTTATGCCTGTATTTTATATGTTGATATAAGCCTATCATTGCTACAATTGATCTAATGTAAGATTTAGCAGTGATTTATGAGAATATTTGTTATGATATTAAAAAGAATAAAAAACATCCTCACCTTTTATGAATGTGCATGCATTCTAGAAATATGCAATTTATCTAGCAGACTCAGGGCATTATTTAATATCTGTATGAATTATAAGGAAGAAATGTGGTGAGACTGGAGGCAGTTGTGTCTTGCAGAGTTCTGGGCTGTAGGTGATAGCGAAGTGAAAATGGAATTGCTTCATCCTTTAGTCCCACTGTTATTCATCTTGCACATGTAGCAGTGGTTGGTATAAAGAGTGAATAAGCTGTTCCAAATAAAATAATAGTGCTGGTAATGGCAGCTAGGAGAGCAGACATTTATGGGACCTGTGAGCTGTAGTCCATGCTCACAAAAAGTGTCACAGACAGCCCTGGTCTGAGAGCAGCCTGACCTTTGGTCTAAACTGCTATGGCAGTGGTGTGTTCTCCGCAGGTTTTGCTTTTTATAGGTTTTAAAGTTCAGAAATGTTAACTTTAAATGAGCCGGAGGGATCCAAGTTGGTGCAAATGAATTATTTGACAATTTCATGGGGCTGTTACGACCCCTCAGACTTATGGCCTGTCATTAGAAACTCATCAGAATGTATTTATGAATCTTAATTTCATTGAGCTGTCTTGTGTTGTTTTTCTGCTTTTTTCCTCTGAGAAATATTAAGCCTTGGTAGTTTCTTTTGTATTAGTAAAATGGCATATATTAATGTTTGAGCCTACTCATTGACATACACACAATGACAGATTAAAATGTGCAATTGAAATTCTAGTTTTTAAACTTGGTATTTTCCTGAAATAAATATCTGACATGTTTATTAGACCAGTGGTTCTTAGCTGTTCTTGTTCCTTTCAGAAATGACACATGAGTTGATGCTTAGTATGTGCTTTTCTCTTGCCTTTTTCTGGACCCCGTGAAGTATTTCCTATACAAAGACTGAAAACAGCTATATACTCTTTGGGGTTTCAGGAGCTGAGTGATATTTTAAGAATGTTGAGGGGTAAGGGTTTGCAGTTACTTGTGGGTTTGGGGTTTTGTCTTTTTTCCTGTAGTATTTCAGTATGTGTGTTGGGGTTTTCTTTTGTTTTGTCTTGTTTTCCTTAGACTCCCTAATGGCTTGCTGTGTCCTCTCACCCAGCAGACTAGAGGAATGCTCGCTAGAGATTGAGCAAAAGATGGATAAGTTTCAAAAAGAGGTTTATCAAGCAAGCTGAGATCTGTATGATCCGAGAGCTGAATAACTTTTACTTATATACATTTTGAAATGCATGTTGATGTGTCAAGATGACATTACAGCTGAACTCTTAAAATATTAAGATGGTTTGATTAAAACTTAAAAGGAAGTACCTGCAAAGTCAAACTACTGTAAAAATGTTTACAGTGTATACAAACAAACTTACCAATGTTGCTTTGAATTTTCAAAAACTCAGATTATCATACTTTATGTTGTTGGAGCAACTTTAAAATAGAACATCATGGAAAAACTCCTGAGTTCCTTTATTTTGTAGCCTGCCTAAAATCACGGCAGAGAATTCTCCTAGGGGGGAACAGTAAATTCCACTCTATATTATGCTTCCTTTCTTTGATTTACTTTATGTATTCCTGATTTATTTATTTGTGCTTATCTAAGGAGGACTGTGAGCTGACAACTGACTCAGCAGTAATGGGATAGCAATAATCAGAGTAATTTAGCAAAATACATTTTTTGTTTTTCAACATAAACAAAACAAGGTAATCTAAGGGGAAAAAGTGTGAGTCATCAACTTGGAGATCACTCACTAGCAACCTGTCATCCCACTTTCTCAAGAATATTTTTCTGTACTTCTTCAAAGGATTTTTTAGATCTTTTCCTTTCTCTGCCGTACTGGTGGTCAGGGCAACAACTAATTTTCATTCAGTTGACAGCGGCCCTAGCACCTGCCACAGGTATGGAGTACTAGAAGTTAAATCAAGCTCAGTCCCCTGGGAGACAGTAATTCAAGTCCTTGTATTATGCTGAGGAGGATGAGTGATGGGGTACATTATCAGAAGGAGACTATGAATTCTTATGTTGAAATAAGATATTGAAAGCTCCTGGTGTCTCCTCGCCGTTCCCCGAGCCCAGGGAGGATTGCTGTCCCAGCTGAAGGCTGTGCCATCCTTTCCTTCAAGACAGTCCAGTATTTGAATGCAGAAGGAACAGATAAAGCTGGAAGGACAAGGAACCTCTCTCCTATGCTTTTCCTTGCTGTCTTGATTGTTGTTTGCTTGTTTTGGGAATTCTGTAAGTGAGCTGTTACCAATTTTTTTTTATTTTTTTTTTTTTCCTGTACCAAAAGATCAGCTGTCCTGTATTGGTTATTTAATGAGATAATTTTTGCATCCAGTTGTTCCCTGATCTAGCTACAAAATGTCTTTTTTTTTCCCTGCGATTTCTCATACGCCTTCATTTGCTCTTGCTCTTTCATATTCATTGATGTGCTCTTGTTCTCTCACACTTGCTTGTCTCTCTCTTGCAAGTTGAGTTCTTAGTTGAGATGTGATGTAGTGGGGTAAATGCCATCGATTCTGGGGGAGAAGGAGCTGTGTGACTGTGACTGGTTCATACTGGGCTATGAAAAATTTGTTTTGTGGATTAATGACTGGACTGGGGAGCAGAGAAGGGGGACAGATGACACAGGGCTTGAGGCATGCATTTCGTAGAAAGCACTGTGACTTGGGAGGGGGATGGCCTTCAGTGAACTCACAATGAGAAGCCAGCAGTGGAGGAAGCAGAGGGGCACAGCAACATGTATATATTTTACTATTTTAAACTACCAGTCTCCAGAAACAGAGAAAAGGTAGAATCTCAAGGATTCTACTGGGTGCCGTGTTAGTTTCTTCAAACTTCAGGATAGTCCAAGATGACTTTCTTGCCTGTCACAAGCTTCAGCTTGCTCTGAAGCTCACAGCATCCAGTCTGTCAAAGACCAAGTGCTCCACACCCTGAGGCAGCTACAACTAGGGAACAGTATTTGGAAGGTAAAATAAATATCAGTGGTGTCCTTGCTGAACTCAAGAACACTCATTAAGCATCTGCTTTAATTTCTTTTTTCCCTTGCTGGCATGCAAACAAGGATGCAAACTGTCTTGGAGAGCTGGTGTTAATGTACAATATTAAAAAGTGAACAACAAAGTCAATCCTGCATATGGTACAGGTTCTTTTTGCTCAAAACATTGGTTAGTCTTGATAAGAACTGTTCAAATGGGGAGACCCCACTGGTTTCCAAGTGCTGTAGTGCGTAGCCAGTGAAAATTCTGTGAAATATCACTGAAGACAATGAATATTATCTTGTTTTTCATCTTGGATATAAGGAATATTTTAGAAGAGAAGTACTGGATGCTAGATACATGAAGAAATTTCCTTTCAAAGCTGACAGAACAGTACCTAGATTTTTCAGTCTTCCTAGCTGTTATAGAGTTTGTGCTTTGTGGATCATGCTTGAGATTGAGTGCTATTGCAGTAACGAGGTTAATCTTGCCATTAAAATTAACTGTGAAGCATGATATTTACTTCAGGTCTATTCTGAAATGTAGGAGTGCATCTACGATGAAAGTGATGCGTTATAAATAGTAGTTCTTGCAATTAATTCTGAATCATGATACACTTTTTTTTTTTAATTTCCCCAGTAATACTTACAAGTAGGATTTTTGTTTAAATCTTTTTCTTTTCGTGTCCTCCCCACATTGTGCCAGACTTGATTTGTCCTGAATCACTAACACAACAGAACAAAATGCAAAACATCAGTCAAAAAACCCTCAAATCACGTCTTTATTTCAAACTTAAAGCAAGCAAAAAAGAATTGTGTTTCAGGTCCTAAA
Source organism: Dromas ardeola (assembly GCA_013398915.1). NCBI lineage: Eukaryota > Metazoa > Chordata > Aves > Charadriiformes > Dromadidae > Dromas > Dromas ardeola. Next base: position 96,867 of record VYZM01015873.1, read on the forward strand.
AGCTATACTCTGAAATGTTTTCACACACTTTGACTAGAAAAATACACAGAAAATTATTTTTTAGAGCATTTACAGTAAGGCCAGGGAAATTCAGAGGCCGGTAGTATGGTACATAACCGTTCTGCTCTCAAAATGTGTTGTGGTATGAGCCAGGCTGTGTCACCTTCCTTCAGGGCTGTGGTCCCTGGGCCATTCACACTTAATAGTGTAGCCAGAAAGCAGCCCTGGCCCTCTGGTTAAGCTCCCAGACATAAGTCTGGGTGGATTCTACTGTGACGGTCAGGTCTTCTGTTTTTTCTGAAGACCAGAGTTTACAGAAGCCATGTAAGCTGTTTACATGGTTGAGATTCATCAAGAGTGTTATCTTAATGCTTTGTTCATCTCTAAAGCTTGTATGGGCAGTGGAATGAAGGGAGGAACCACCGTTTCAAAGTTCTTGAGGTAAGCTTAGCAAGTTTCATTTAAACCTGTTGTAACGGAGTATTTTTTACAATTTAGTATTGGTATAAAGAACTGCAACCTCATCAAGTACATTTTGGCCTATATACAAAATAGTTGAAAACGCCCAGGTATTCTTACTTTCTTTGTCTTCATTTGAAACCCATAGTACAGACTTTCGAGGAGATCCGTCAGGGATCCTGTAGAGCTGTCTCCTCCCATTTCTCAGTTTCAATGGTGCTAGAAAAAGTACTCCTGCTCAGAATTCAGGTATTACTTCAGTGTTTTAAAAGTAATTCAGGTGTTTCAATGAAAAACTTGCTGCACGACCCTTCCCAATACATCCAAACAGGAAAAGGGCAGCGGGGGGAAGCTGGAAGTGCTCATGTGACTGGTGCTAATATGACTGTGGTGCTTGCTGTGCTGATCCTGAAGGTGTGAGGTCACCTTTCATCACGACAGAGCTTTAGAGTAAATCATAGGCTTGTATGTTGTGTGAACTGACTTTGGGGAAAAGAATAATGTAAAAAAATGAAAACTTGCAAATGGTTTCAGTTAAGGAATAAGCATACAATAAAACATGCAATGCAGGGAAAGCTAATAAGCCTCTTAAGCGTAATCTCAATGTCATTTGTTTGTTGACCCCATACGAAGGGCAAGGACTCATTCTAGCGTTCTATATGCTTGGTTGTACTGCACTGGTTCTCTTCTTCCATTTGGAAGTGATGGGTTTTGTAGGAAAAGATTTTGGCAGTTGTCCATGCTCAGTTCAACTTCATGGCACATGCAGATTTGATTCAGAACTGCTGTGTGTGACCAGGCCATTAACGCAGTTCAATTGCCATTGGCTTTTTAAGTTTTAAAAGTTTGAGATACAGAGAAAATTATGACAAAAGTGTTACTTAAATGCTCATGTGGAAATTCTGCCTGGAAATGTATGTAAACATTAGTAGTTTAGTAGTGCAATATGTATGAGTTAGGGAAGAATAACATCAGTTCGGATTCTAATAGTGGATATGCGGTTAGAATTAGTTTGTTAGATTCCCATTATACTACAAAAAGACAATTTTAATTGATTCTTATGTAGCACTGTATTTTTTTCTTAATTGTTTATATTAAATGCATAGTGAGGTTAATCATCTGCTCAGTTGATTTCTTAATATCCTGAGGGATTTTTGCTGTTGTTCTTTAAATATTTGCTTAAGCAGTAGTGCTAGAAATAAGAAACAAAAGGCATTTTATCTGGAACAGAAACAGTGCAGTGATTTGAATTTTTTATGTTTCTTGTTCTTTCTCAGCAGTTGTTACTTACATTAACACATTTCTTTATTTTAGGGAAATTACTGCCAAATATGGCTAAATTCCACAATTAGCGCTTAACTCCAGGGTAGTGGAGTTAAAAAAACAAAAAAAAAAAAACAACCCAAACCCCCCTAAAAGTTAATTGTCAAGATTTTTTTTTTCCAAATCCATTGACATTTTTGAAGGTTTTTATACTCAGTTCTGCTGCCTGATTACTTAGGGATTCACTGAGCAGTTTCCTTGAAGGCTATTCTTTCTGCTAGCCATTGGCATGAAAATGCATCTGTCTGAGTGAGACCTCTTTGATCTTCAGAGAGCTTTGTAAAGATAGATTAAAAAGAAAGCTATCAGGCATTTTTTCCCAATGAAAATACTGCCTATGATTTCAAGTCAGATAGTGTTTTGGGGGGGTTATGTTTGTTTGTTTTTAGGGAATTGAGATTTGCAGCTGTGATCATAGCTTTTTTTTTTTATTTAAAAAAACAACACAAACCTGAAAATACATAAATGTGTATGGTGCCCTTTGGAAGGAAAACAGAAAAAAACAAACCAGCCCTTTATGGAACATTTAATGTTAGTTAAAATCCAGAGGGATGATGAATCTAGTACCCTCCGGACAAAATTATGTTTAAAAAGACTTACAAGGGGCTTGATTCCAATAAAGTAATTAAAACAGAGTATGTCTCTAAGTAATCTGAGTTTAACTTTATATTGAGGTGCTGATGTTCAGATAAATCAAAATTTGTTCTTGGAAGTTAAAAACAAGAGTCTGCTATGCTTACAGACTGTATTATAATCCAAAAAATTTAAATGACAGAGTAATTTGCAGCTGTGTAGCTCCAGTGCCTTTAATTTGAAAATGTGTGTTTACATTTTTGATTCCTTTGAGACCACATATTTGTATTGAAACTTCAAATAGCCTGTGTTCCTGTTTTACACCCCTGAAATCAGTCACTTCGTACTCAGTAGTTGCGAATATCTGCTTGAGGTGTGGGAGGGGAAGGATTTTTAAAGTAACCTAACCATTTGTATAGTGTTCAGCAGGGATAGGCAGCAGAAATGCATTGAGAATTCTGGATATGATTGACTTAATAGTTGTAATTTGCATATAGATATTTTTCACGCAAAAAATCTTGAAATTTTATTACAGCCTATGTACTTCAGATGTATTTACCCATTGTTGCAATGTAGCCACTACCAGTCAGATACCAGTCATGAATTTCATTTGAGTGTTGGTATCTTCAGTTGTGCTGAGACACTTGGTCTGTGTAACTTACAGTGTCTTTTTTTTTCATTTTCCAGATTCCGTAGATGCCTTTTTTTATCACACTTTCTTCATTATTGCTTTTTACTTTAATTACTGATGAGATCACTGTATCCGTTGCTGCTCTGTCTCAGAAACATAAATGAATCCAACTTCTTGAGTGTAAAGACAGGCACATGAACTGTGTTTAAGGTTTACCAAAAGGGACGGGTTAAGACAGGATACAAAATCCGTGTGGGTGCTTATAGACCATACCATTTCGTCCAGTTCTTATCTGAGTCGTAATGTATCAATTCAGTTTCCTCATCTTGCAACAGAACGCCTTAGGCAACTAGCTATAGGCTGTTTTGGTTGGTGGCAAATCAGTCTCACATTCCAAAGGCTATTTTTGGGTCAGACCTGCTTTCCTGATCACCATGCATTTATCAGCCTTCTCTGCATGGTGGCCTGTGTGCTGAATGTGGGTGCCATATAGCAGGAACAGTCTCAGTAGAGCTACACAAGGAGGTGAATATTGCTCAAAGATATTAGGTTTTGTCTTCCTGCTTTTACACCGTATCTGTGGAGTTTCAAAATATTCTTCATTTGTTTTTTTGACAAAACCAATGTAATTTAATCAGTGAAACTCATGGACTCACTAATCATTCCCTCTAAATCATTAATTACTCAAATAAAACACTGGTTTCCTTGCTAACTTCAGGGTTACTAACTGTTACTAGCATTTTCCATTTTGAGGAACAGCTCCTGAAATTTTGAAAAAGAAATAATTTTTTATAATCAATAGCTGTATTTTGCTTTCATTTCTCTGATTTTGTTATAATGCAATTGCAAGTTAGGGAAATCTGCTGATTATTACTCACTAAAAGGAGTTTTTATTACTTCTGATGTATTATAGGTTTTATTGTCATTAGTGTTACTAATTAGTTAACACAACTATTTTGATTTTTGTGTATAAGTGCTTATTAATTATTTTATCATGAGAAAAATGAGTGGGGTCCAAGTGCCCTATTAATTCATTTCAGCCTGAAAAATTTTCTTATAATTAGTTTGGCAAGAGGAATGAGTGAAATTAGCTACTAATGAGAAGGTAAGTATAGTAATCTTTTCATGATATAAAACTGTGATTGTCAGTAGGTAGTAATAGGAAATGAGAGAATATTTCATGGGACCTAACTTCGTTGTGTGAAATCATTAACATCATCTGATATCGTAAATTGGGTTATTTCACACCTGTATTTCTATCAATGACTGCTAACCCTCCAGCCACAGATACTGATAAGTTTTTGCTAATTAGAGAGTCATTAATGAAGTAAAGAATATGAGCAATCAATTATGACTTGTTTTGGTAATCCAAACAAAAACTTAATTGCATAAATTTGTCTTGTACTTTCAAGTTTTGACAGTATATTTGTGAAACATGGCAAGAATGTCAACACTTTGTAAGTAGCAGGTGTGACCTATACAAGTTTTTCTCATGTTCAGTTGCAAATTGCTTGACTTGTGATATGCAGTGATAGATTAATGGCTTGTTAAAATCCACTTTTTTATGTAAACAAGAACTTCACATTTCCTGCTCTAGTTTGTTCTATTTGCATCATTTATATGGTGAGTTTTGTGAGAAACGATTTGCAGATGGTGATGATGATTTACAAGTTAAAACAGTAGTATGTAAACCAAGTTGAGCATTTCCCCACAGACACCCCCTCCCACAATTTCAAATGTATTATTCTTATACGTAAGAACTGCACATCTTGTGTTTTCTTGCTCCTTTTCTGTCTAGGTCTCTATGGTGAAATAAGGTTTCATGCTGATTGCCTTTTATTTACATTTCTTTATATTTCCTCATGTTAAAAAATAATAATAATAATAAAAGTTACCATTCCAAGAAATGGAATTGTGATCAATTCTTTTTACCTCTATTAGCTGTGCAGTGGTAACTCGGCTGAAATGTACCTTTCTGTACAAGTAAAGCTCCGTTATTTCTCCTAGGTAGCACTGAAGTGATGTTTCTTCATGGTGTACTTCACTCCCACGGAAGTCTCTGTTGACTAGTGAAGTGTACAACTGCTACTATGTAATGCAAAGTAGGAGAAAGATTGTCTTTGGGTAGGACCATGTTCAGAATATAGTGAAGCTTTTTGTATGTAGGAGCAGCTCTGAAGTAGCTTTGAAGAAGCCGCTTGTTGTAGGGTGCTGGCAAGGCAGCTTGTGGTATCAGCCGCAGGAGCTGGTTGAAGGAAGAAGTTGAATAGGGATTTGTAGCTCAAATAGGTTGCTCAGTACAGTATTTCTCTCCATATAGGATTTGTGTGCTGTCTAGCAATCAGCTTCAGCCCACTGTACGCCAAGATAATAATGCCAGCCTCCTCAAATTAAAATAGCCTTTCTGATGAATAAACATGACATGAGGGAAGGTTGCTGTAAATATATTGCTTGATATTAAGTTGGTTGAATTTGTAATTGTACTTTTTCAATTTATCTTGGAGATAAAAATGAATAACTTTTGTGTCACATTACCAAGTGTGGCTGTGATGTGAATATATTCAGGAATGCTGAGAATAATTGTAACTTTTTCCCATACTCAGAAATTTGTGGATATTTAGGTATGTAGTCTCAAATGTATATTAATAATTTTTCTAACAAGTTCTTTCTCCCCTAATTTGTGTGTTTAAAAGGCTTGCAATAAGGGTGTAGGTAGGTAGATAGATAGATGGATGGTTAGATAGATACATACTTTGAAGTCATGACACACTGGTATTACTACTACCATCTGGAAGGTATTTACACAGCTGGTAACACTGTAGTGGAATTATTAACCTTACCTTTGTTATTAACCGATTAAGACAAAAAGGAGGAAGATGTTCTTATCATTGCACAGTCATTTTTCAGAGCCGGATTTTGCGCCAAATAGCTCAGGTAAGAGCTTGTTCTGAGGTGAATGCCCAGAGCTGTCATAGGATGTCGGCAGTGTCCTTGAGAAAGTGTCTTAGGCATCAGTCCCTCACTTTAAAAAATCTCTTTCCAAATAGTACCATACATACTGTGTCGGCTAGGGAACACCACTGCTACCCCTGACAAGAAGTTTGTTGATTTGAGGGTTATTTTGGTCAAAGAACTAGTAAATCTGCTTCCTGTTAAAAAAACTGTTGTACCTCTACATTGTTCGGAGTTTGAAAAAATGAATTCTGAAAATTAATATGGAAATATCTAATAGTATTTCACTAAGCATTCCATAGTTTGAGGATTTTGATTGTTAAACAACAACTTTTTGTTGAAATAAAAGGTAGGGAAAATTCTAGAAAAGCAACTTCTTTTTTAATGAAGCCATATCACTTATTTACCTGGTAAGTGGAAACTGATGAAGAAGGGGTATTAAGCCCCTTAATATTAGACACTGAGCTATCTCTTAGCCAGAGATGCACAAGAGAAGCTTTTCCAAAAGTAAAAAGTCACAGAAAATGTTTTGTTACATGAATATGCTTAGCAGGAAGCTTGAAAAACATGCTTCCATTAAGCAACAAAACACGTTAATACACTTAAAGACCTAATTACTGGATGGTTTTCTGTAAATGCTGTTATTTTTTAATTTGTATTGAAGGAAGAATGCTGTATTAATTATATATATTTCCTTCTTGTTTGTATTCTTTCTTCTAATATTTGGGTTTAGGCTCCAATTAGCTGTGAAATCTGTCTTCAGTGAAAGTACCACCAGCATGGTGTGGGTTCCTCACTAGCTGCTTAATTCTATTGCTACTGGGCTGCCTTAGCTGGGCTCAGTAACTGAGATACTGAATGTCTCTTGAAGGGACTAGGAATAATTTAGGTTAATATTCCTCATCATCAAATGGCAATTAGAGGAAAGAATAATGATTCTGTTTACTTCCCCCCATTCCCCCTTATCTTTTAGAGGACAGCTGTCTCTCTTGCTGAGGTGTTTATAGGTGTTCGCTACTTTCTTGTGTTATCACATCCCAATGTGAAAATAAGCGTTGTATTACTATTTTTATAGTCTGTTTGCTTGCTTAATTGGGCCTAAAGAAATAGTTCTAGGTTGTCCTGTTTTCTCTGCCGTCTGTGAAGGACCTCTTGTAGATCCTGTTTTTAAGTTATAATTCGTTTGCTCCTAAACACCAACAAAGTTCACCAGCACTTATCCCTACCGAAAATAAATGTCTCTGTGCCATTAAGGGTCCCTATTGTATTTGTCAAGCTCCATATCTCAATTACAGGCTGACATCCCTTTCTCCTGGAAAGTAAAACACTCAGAAGAGCTGCTGCTTTTAAAAACCCAGCCTAGAAAAACCCATAGGGATGGGAAGGTCCTCAAAAGCAGCTGGAGCCAAACTTTTGTCTGCCAGCCATTCAAGAAATACCATGCTGTTGTCCTCTGCAGATTGAGCCAAAACAAACACTGTTTAAAGCGAGGCTGTGCAGTATATCTTCCAATAATCCTCTCTGGAAGCTACAGAGCCCATTGATGAATAAATACCACAAGGTGAATATCAAAGACATCCTTTATGTTCAGTTTACCAGACACAAATGGAAGGTAAGATAAGGATAAGCCTATGCTACAAATAGGATCTGACCAGCATCGCAGCCTGTGAAGACTTTTTTGGGTCGAGTTTTAAAGTAGCTAACTTAAACCAGCACTAGATTAGCCATCAATGGCTATAGCAGCCCAATGGTCTGCAGAAGATAGCCACGAGAGTATTTCATCAAGTTCTTTCACAGATTTTCCAAATCCCAGCCACTTTGTGCTCCTGTGGGTTTGCTGTTGTTGGTACCCAGGCTTGCAGGTTTAAAGCTGTGCTCACATTCAGCACTGTGCGAATATACCCTGTATTGCCAATGTCCTTTGGCATTTCAATCACAGCTTGTAAATCACCTCTTACATTCCAAAACTGAGAGATGGAGCATGGAGAAGCCCCTTCAGTGCTGTTGGAAGCCCAGTCTCCTGCCCAGCTGTGTGCTGCTTCGGCGCTGAGAGCTGTGCTGTGCCCACCCTCAGCCTGCCGGACTGAGATCGTGCTCCTTCCTTGGTCCCATAACCTTTCTCAAATTTCAGCATCCCATCAGTCTTTTAATATGATTAAGTTGCTGATTTATCAAGCAATGTTTCAGGATAATACCTGCTGAGTGTAAGGGAATAAGGTTATTGACTCTAGAAAATACTCTTTTCTTTTTTAATTTCTGTCTCCCCTGCATATCTTACGTATCTCCAACCTCTCCATTTATTAAAAGTTAAACTATCTTTTGTGTATGAACCTCATCTCTCCACCTGTGAGTGAGTACTAAAGCATTTTTCTTTGTTCATGTATCACAGAAAATATTTTTTTTTCTTAAATTCCTGCTTCACTTCTCAATCCTGTGGAGAGAACTATATCAGGAAAGCAACTCTGAAAAGAATAGTGGTTCCTCTCTGAAAAGCTTTTTGTGGTTAATACCTACTGAGGAGCTGAAATACTTCTAAGATTTTTTTCCAAGTATAAACTGGAGTAAAAGTAAAACATATTTCTACCTTTTAGTTAGGTGCTGTATCTTAATACCGACAATTTGTCTAGTACTTAATATCCTCTGACTGTTATGTACCCTAGGCTGTTACTTAGAACTCTTTCTTGTGGAGAAAAAAATTAAGACTCTATTATATTATTAATCCTTTTTTTTTTTTTACATGCCAAAATGGGAGAAAAAATGGTGGTAACTATATAGAAATAGAAAAATTTTGTTTTATCCCTGATTTATATTGCATTTGATGATTAATGGAAATATGAAGTGGAATAATAACTTTATATGTAAGATTGCCAAATTATGATGTAGCTATTTTAAGTTTTTTTCCAAAATAATAGGAGAGAAGGTTAAATTGAAGCTTTATCAAGATCAACTAAAATCAGCGGCCATAATTATATGGGCCAGAAGCTTCATTTGGTAATAAAAATCAGCATGAAAAGTGTTTTTCATGTTTTCGGATCTTAACCAACGCTTAATGCACATAAGTGGCAAGCATGTCTCTTGTGCTTGCTGCAGAAGACCTGCGCTGTCTGCAGCCCTCAGCACATTATCCTCTTTGTTTAGACTTGAGTTTACATTCCAAAGCTATGAAATTGAAGGAAAACCTTTCCACTGAATTTAGCAACAGAGTTTTATTTTCTGCTATAGTTTTCGTTAATGCCTCTGAGTGACTTTTATGCTCTACATACTTCCAGTGCTTTCCTAGGATGTCTGCCTTTGCTTAAAGGGCGATGTTAGTGAGGCATCCGCTGTTCCGCATCCTCAGTGCTTCGTTTGTTAATCTTCTCTCCCTCTACCTTGCACCCATGAAGACACAGAATAAGATTTAAACAATAATTTAGTCTTTGAGATTACAACATACAGTGAATACCCATTCCCAGCTCACACGTTTCCTCTAAAACGGAATGTTTTTCATGTCTGAAGCAGTCATGTTTTATTGTTTATTATGAACCTAATAGATTAGCAGTATCTGAAAATCTGAGAAATTTTGTAATGCAAACACATTCAGTATTGAAGGTGCCTGCTTTGCTATTAAAACCGTATCATTCAATAAATATATGGCAATTGGTAACGCAGATAAAACATTCTCTATTAGCTAAGCAGAGATATTTCTGTATTTTTAAACAGTAATATTACACCCGTATACTTATGAAGTGTAGCTCTAATTTTCTTCACATGTGGTGAGAACATTTATTAATGGCAAAGGATGTATAGTTCTTATTTTTTTGTTTTCATTTTTTCTTTTGTCCTTTGAAGCAATGAAAAGAGAACATGAATGGAAAACAGTTTTATTGAGTAATTTACTGTATGTAAGTTATGGGCTAAGTGTCCCATTCAAACAATCTTTGAATATTATAAAGTGTTTCTGTAGTCAATTATTTAGTAGTACTCAGGCCATTAAACAACACAGAGCTACTTATTCTAAACCGTATTTTAGCGAAAAATCCGAAATACATCAGTTTCTTTTCAGCTGAGTCACATCAGTTATGTTATTTTTAATTATGGTATTAGGGAAGCAAAGTAAGACTCTAAGTGAGGCCATTAGGAATAAAAAAAACCAAAACAAAACAGGTTTTTACTTTGCTGTGATTTGGTATATAGAACCAAAACTGACATTTAAACACCAAAGAAAACATCTGGGTATTTTCAAACCTTACTTGAAGACAGTTTGTTTTAGTACTTGGTTTTAGAAGTGTTTAACTTTCTCTTAATTTCTTTCCTCCTAGTGATACAGTGAGTGTATTACCATCTCTACAGTAGCAGTAATGATAAAAGTAATGTAGCTTGGTAATCATTGCTATTCCAGAGTGAGTTTCTGGAGCAGCAGGAGAGATTATTTTACAAGTGGCTGTACAATGCCAGTTATGATATAGCAGGAACTTGCAATTTCTGTCCCCTTCAAAGAGATGACATTTAATTATGGTAATAACTTTACTGATAGCTGATACACAGTATGGTGTGCATTAAAATTATACCGCCTGTGAGAAATTACATCAAAATGTTGTTTGAAAACACAAGGAAAGAAAATACCTCCCCATGGGAGAAAATTGTTAGAAATTTCTTTTGACTAAAGGGGTAATACAGCAGTTTTATTTCTTGTATCTTTCTGCAAAGGTGGCAAAAGATAATTTGACAAACGCTGTCAAATGTGGTAACCTCATCTAATTCCTTCACTGCACATCTTAATCCCTGGTGCTCTCTCCTGGGAGAGACAGGCTGGGAGCATGGGGAGGTTCCCGTGTGCCGCCTTTGCGGCAGTTTCCCGCTGACAGATGCAGTGACCTTCTCAGCCAGACAGCTCCATCCGGCGTGACAGGCCAGCCAGCTGCCTTCCATTGATCAGCATCGATTTAAAGAAAGTGATCCTCCAAAGCTTGGTGCTGCTAAACCCCCTCGGCTAAACAGACATTTTATTTGGACACTTGAACCTTTAGGGTGTTTTTTCTCTCATTTCAATCTGATTTGTAAAACATAATCTGAAAATGCGTCTTCTGGTGGTAAAATGCTATTGTCTTTCCAAAAGATAGCGTTAAATATCTGAGGCAACTCAAATTCCGGAAAGATAAGAACAGAACTGGAGTTCACTACGGTTGAGATAGCAAATAACTGGTCACTGATCCTGAAGAGCGACAGGATCTTTTCAACAATTTTCCAAATAAAAGATAAATATTTTATCCAATTCTCCAACTGTCACTATTTTCATGTAAATATTGAGCAACCTGGTCTAGTGGGAGGTGTCCCTGCCCATGGCAGGGGGTTGGAACTGGATGATCTTTAAGGTCCGTTCCAACCCAAACCATTCTGTGATTCTATGTTTGTAGATACTTCTGTCTACAATCTAAAAATATCTTGTAATATTTCAATAGCTGTAACTAACAGGCACAAACTGGCTGTATATTCCTGTATATTATTCTTATTTATTTTTCAAACCATAAGTAAATAAATGGGTTTTTAGTTGTAATGTTCTTTACAATATATTTGACATTAAAACTTGATAATTGATTTCACATTTTACATTTGTAATTTAAATATGTTACTTAACATTTCATTAAAAAGGTATTGCTTTTAATAAAGTATAAATCCTACACTAGAAATTCTGCAGCCTGCGTAGTACAGACACAGTCAAGGAGAGCTATGTAATGCTGAATATATAAATTCCCTCTGGTCTGAAATATGCCTAAGCAATAAATAAGAATCATTTCAATCTGCCATCTCCAGGGGCTGCTGCTCTTGTAGAGTGATGCTGTACCAGAGAATTTGCCAAAGACTATGGTACCTGGCTGAAGCAGCCAAGCAGCCAGCGCAGCTCAGGAGCTGAACGGGCAGGGGCTGAACTACGTTTTCATTCCCAAGGATCATTTCTTCAAGTTCACCAGGCGGACAGTCCGAAGAAAACTTGCATTCTTTGCTCTTTGTACCTCTTTTGAGGATGAAGCGGTTTAACATCCAGGGGTGTCAATTCAGCACTTTGCAGAAATTCCAGAGGGAAGATTTTCAGAATCGCGTAGGGAAGACCCAACTCTCCTTATCTTTTGAAAATCTGTGAGAACTGGGGAGGGACTTGAGATACGTGACACTGTGAGTGTGATAGAACTCTCGAAAGGGAGGATGTTTGTCTCAAACATTTTAAAGCAGAATAACTTAATACTCTGTGTTATTTGTCTTAATAGTGTTTTATGTGTGGTCTCAATGGAAAGAAGGCAGCACATAAAGTATTACATAAGTATTTATGTGATGAATTATATATTTTAAAGGAGCCATTAGTCAACTGTATAGAGGGAACAGTTCAGGTTGGATGAGGAATGGGTGGCTCCAGGATGAATGCAAATAGAAATGAGATAAGCATTGGTGGCCCCCTAGGTTCAAGAAGAATCTAGAGTCGTAGCGTCCACTGATAAACCTTCCAGTTCATATGGTCCTGTGCAGATCAGGTCTGATTTGGAAGGGAGGGAGTTTTGGGGGTATCGCTGTTAAGTATCCCGGATGCCTGGCTTCAGGTAAATCCATCACGGAGTTACGCAGAGCACTTGACTACCCGGGCTGAATGACTGGAGCACATGTTGAGAATTTTAAGTGAAAGTAATTAAGCAAGTATTAATTGTACATTATTAGGCTGTGGATGAATCAGGATGAAGGTGACAATTACAAAGCACTCTCTAATCCGAAGGTGATGAATCTGAGTATAGCAGTTCTTGCGGACAACCCTGAGAGACTTGTGTCCTGAGCCTCAGATAAACCCTGAAGTGTGAGACACGCCAAATATTAATTCACTAGGATACCACCCTCTTACAAAGACCTCCCCACCCCATGGGTTAATTTATGGGTATCAATTTCTAGGGTTTAATTTTTCAGTCTCATCCAAAAAATGACGACACCGTCCTTTTATTGTTGCTTCCTATGTTCCTTGGGAAAAAGAGTTACCTGGGAGATCTCTGGAAACACTGTTTATCCTAACCAATATGAAAACAGAGTGGATAGTCCTAAAGGAAGTCATTTTGAGAGCTGTCTCAAGGCTTCTCAGAAGCGTAGGCAAAATATGCATGTGCAGAAAGGAAAGTTCTTTGCAAAAATAAGGTGGGTAATAGGAGGTAGGTGATCTCAGTGGAGTTTTAGAGTGGGTATGAGGAGTCAGGTGGGATATTAAAATGCTCTTGAAAGAAGAAACATGGGAAATGAAGAGTCAGGTTATGGAAACAGTGGGAACAGAATATTGTGCTGCATTTATTAGTGTTCAGGAAAGTACATACCTCTACTGCTGCCTCTTGCACAGGCAAGTGGTCAGGGTATCACATACTGAAAATATTGTACTTTTCCCCAAGCACTCAGTTGCTAGATGTCAGTTACCTACTTTGCCTAGGCTAAAAGTCACCTCTAATCATAATCTGTTGTACTATATTATAGTTTTGCCCCCCCCAAAAAAGCTGCAAGGGTCTTGGTGGTATCAATGTATTTTCACAAGAAAATATGTAGACATCTGAAACTTTTAAAAGGAGATAACTGAAATCTGCAAACTGTAGTTTCAGTAGGGATGATATCAAATGGAATGATGTTAGAACAAATGCAGAGTAGAACTTGCAAGTAAAATATAAAAAAACCTGCAAAACAATGAGCTAGTATTAGTTTCGGAGAAGGCATGGATGGCTAGACAAAAAGCATTTATGTAACTACAGTGAGAAAGGTTTTAAGAAGAAAGAAGATTATACAAAGCATGAAAGGCACAGAATCAATGATGATACAAAGGTAGACCAGATACCAGACTCCTTTGAAAGTCTGTTAATTGTTTAGATTTTTTTTCTTTTTTTTTTTGGGGGGGGGGGGGGAATGAACAAGCAAGACCTGAGGGAAATGTAGCTCTGGGCAAAGAGAAAATAGAGTAAGTTAAGATGTCCACTTTCTGAAGAAGTTTATATATGCCTCCTTGTGGAAATTACTGACATTACTCATTTGTCTGAATAGAGTTAATGAACATGTAGGAAGGCATTCTTATTGTCCTCAGTGGCTGATAATTGCCTGTACGCAAGGTTCTCTGGTTCTGTAAAGCTTGGAACTGATACCCCCATGCTGTGACACTTTGTTTTGATTGTGCTGTATCATCAGATTAACCATTAATTTGACTGTTGAAAAAAGAATAGAAAAATATTTTCTTGAAGTTCTTTTGTAGAAGAGCATTCTTAGTCACAGTGATTGGATAATTTAAACTAATATGAAATTCACATAGGTTATCCAATGATAGCATTAAGTAAAAAAAAAAATCAAAGAATTCCAATTTGCCTGAGAGGAAGAGGGTGGAGATTTCCCTAGACTGGTTTACAATGTTTGTGTTACATAGTTTTTTGTGTACGGATGATATAGAATGAAAAGTTCAGGGAAGGATGCATCTCTCCCTGAAATATGCCTTACAGTCACCAAACGTAAAGGTAAGAGTTTTACTCTTCTCTGAAGTGAGGCACTTACTTGTAATGAGCAAGGATAAAGTCATCAAACTCTCTTGAAGATCTTACAGAATCAAAGTTTGGAAAACATAGCTCTGGGAAGGTGGTATTTTTCAATTACTGTTGATTCAACTAACATTTGCCATGAAAATCAAATGTTTTCATATTGATTGGAATTACTTCCTGGAGAAGTTCGTATTAGGTATTAAAAGTATCATCAAATTTTGATCAATATAATAATATTGATCAAAACAAGCTTTGCTTGTTTGAAAATTAATATTGCAGTTTGCTCTTGCTTTTGCTGAAATCTGTAATGACCTCAGAGAAACTACAGTAATTTGTATCACTGAATCACCGCGATTCTAAGCAATAACCTGAAATCCCACAACAGTTTGTAGGATTCTCCAAACTAGCGCTATCCCAGACATTTCAAGAGCAATTCTATTTAATTGCCTGTCTCTGGCTGAATTTCAGAGAGAAGCTGACTCTGTATGTGTGTTGCTTGATGTAACAGGTGGGTCTTGTCATCCTGCTGATCTGATTATTTGTGGAAAGCTACTGCATAATTGTTTTGAAGTAGAAAATTAACAGTTAAGAGAGCCCATTCCTGTCAGCCCTCCCACTCTTCAGTTTTAGTTCCCAGGATTTTCAATTTTCTACCCAACTTTTTCTCCCAGATACAATACTGCTACTTATCTTAAAAATTAGTGGCTTTTACTTCTCAGACTGAACGCACTGTGAAGTACTTTAAAACTAGTAAGAGTGAAAATTATTAGCTAAAAGCTAATGCTTCTTGAGATCACATCCTTTTAAAATGGCTTTTAGTAATTTCAAATGTGTACTATTCGAAATGCAATGCATTTTGTTTTTGAAAAAGCACTTACTGGGGTTTACAGTTTATTTTTAGAGATACATAAGTATTGATAATGTTTAATGAAGATTACACTGACTCACTAAATGTGCCTTTACTTTGACAATGGTTGGTAGGTATTTTTGGAAACCTGGGGCACGTCTGACTTTCTTCAAAAACAGTGAGATCAGTATGTATTGTGATTCCTGTTTTGGGATCCTTAACTCACCCTGCTTTAAAATACATTCTTTGTCTGCACAAGAAAAGGTCCATCACAGGTGTTTTTTTGTGTTTTTTTAGTCTTATTATTCTTCAGTTGCTCATTATCTTGTCCAGCTGAGTTTTATGAAATTTTTGAGTAACGAGTAATATGAAGTCTCCTAAAAACTAGTAAGTTCTTGACACTGTGTTCTATATAAGACTCTCAGGTTTGTTATAGAATATATACTGACTAGAAATGTAAAGTTTTAGGCATGTATTTTTTTTGTTTTGTTTTGTTTTTTTGTTTGTTCTTTTTAATGTAAACTTTTGTGTATGAAATACAGAGTGAGTGAAGATATATTGTTTAAAAAACCCCACATACAGCCTGTACTATGTTCTCCTGTAATTCCAGTATGGCCAGCCGTGTTGAATGCATTGTTTTAGATATTGATGACATTGTTTCACCTACCGTGTTGGATTTCTGGTAATTAAAATTATATAGCATTGTTGGGAAGCTTATTGCAATCATGTCCTCACTTGCAAATGATGAATGCATATAAACTAAAAATATTTAAATGATACGTAATTGCTAGGTTCTTGACTCAACAATTTAGTTAGCTCTAGGGAGAGGGAATGAAAAAGGAAAAATGTTCATTAGGGCTTAGGGATTCAGCCTGCTGTATTAGAGGGAATTGGATTATTCGGTTTACAGTGTTCTTAACAGATTCAATTTCAACCAGAGATAATTGAAGTGTCGTCAAAGCTGTGTGCATCACTAAAACATACAGAGAGACATACTCCCATGGGTTCAGTAAAACAATATAGAACAATGTGGAGTAGCTTTTCAGAGGTTTAGCTACCATTACGTTGAGCCTGCTTTTAAAGTATATTACAGCAAACTTAGATGAATGCCTTCCTGTGTAGTTTGCAGAGCATGAATATGTTTAGGTTGTTTGTTTTCTTTCATTGTTGAAGGAATCTGTTTAACAAATTATTAAATCTAATGCCAAAACTTGTGACTTTGTAGCAAAATTCAGTCCATGTTTCTGATCATTATATTTCTAAAATTATTCTAATTTCTTTCTTAATATTCCCTATAAAGGCAGCTTTGTATTTTAAAACAATTTTTTAACACGATGAATGATGCCATATGTAAAAATGTAGTTTAGTTACTGTTTATTGCTAGATCAAAATATATGATTATTGAAAAAGATGCGTTACTGAACCCTCCCGTCTACCACCTTGGCACGGGGGATTGTCTCTGATTTCAACCAACTCCCTGCCCCAGTCTCTGCTGTAAATACATCGCTGCCCTGGCCTGTGGGCTTTGGGGCTTCTTCTCAGCTGGCCAGATTCTAATGCGGCGTCATGACCCATAAACTCCTTTCATGCTGTAGTTCAAAACAGACTTAATCATATTTACTCTTGTTTGTATTCTGGAGAAGGTTTGAAGAGGACTGTGTAGGCTCAATCGTAGCAAAAAAACAGGAAAGGAAATTCCATGAGGTCAAGGTGGAATTAGGGTACAACAAAAGGTTGACATTTCATGACCATTTGTAAGGGTCTTACTGATGTCAAGGTACTGACGACCAAGGCCTAGATGATGTAAGCACAGAAAAAATTGCCTGTTCATGCAGGAATCACAAGAATTTTGGGAGAGATGCAGGCAGAATAAGGTGTGATAGAAGTGAAAGAGAAGTACTAAAATGTTTAAAGAAGCTTTGGAAAAGTCATGTACTCATTTGGGTGCTTGCTTAGCCCATGAAGTTTCTTTCTAGCTGGTTGACTGTATGTGTTGCAAATGTTGGGGTTAATTGTGGATTCTTCCCCCATATTTTATTGGGTTTTATTTGATTTCACATTCTATTGTGTTTGTTTAAAACAAATGTAATACAAGTAGTTCTTGTGGAAGTAACTTCAGGTTTTTCTAGTCTTTTGACCTCACGCCAGAACATAAATACTTCTTGTGAATTCTAAGCTTTTTTTTTTTAACCTTTTTTTAAAAATCTAACATATTGCCACTGTATTTATTTATAATGGACATCATCGGAGTTTTAGTGAAACATTGATTTTTTTGTTCTTTAGCTCTGAACGTGAAGTCATTAATTTCTATAGAAATTAGTAAAATATTTTACATTTTGTACTGATGCCTAAGTTTGTTAACAAAATGTTTTATCTTCCATAGAATTGAAGTACTTAATGTATTTTTTGCCTAAAAGATATAAGGAAAAGCTTTTCTGATATCAGTAGAGAAAATAATCCACTAAGGCCACTTAATAACCATTTTAAAGAAGGTTTTCATAACGAAACAGATTATTGCTTTTGGAAGGCTCCTTAAACACTGTTCATCTCAATGGAGAAGGCCAGGGAGGAGATGCCGTTGGAAGTGTTGAACACAGCACCGGCACAAGAGAAATGCAGTGTGTAATATCGCAGTACATATTACATCTGTAAGGAGAGAAGTCAGAAGTGTTGGTTTATTTTACCTTTATCATCTTTTTTTTCAATTATTGAAGTAGGCAAGGTTATTATTGCAGAAGCTATACTGATTTAAATGATCATAGTTAATACGGTATGAGCTTGACAAGGTAAAGGCAATAAGAAATGGATTCACAAGATAAAACTTGGGGCTTTCTGCTGTTTTCAATTCACTGATTTCAAAGCACTTTACCAGGATTAATATTCTAAGCCTCCACACAATTCCCGGGAGGAAGTTAAGCATTATTCACATTTTAGAGATGGGTAAATGAAATCCAGAGAGGTTATAACCCGTACAAAGTCACACAGAGGCACTGGGTCTCTGGAGAACGCGGGAACAGACACAGAAATTTTTGCATCTTGTTACCTGCTGTTACCGTGTGAGTAAAAGATCACCTGCCAGATACAAAAAACCCCTCTGAGACTCAATAGTTTAAGTCACTTTTAACCCATTTAATGGATTTGTAAGTAAGAAGCAGCAGTTATTTCATGCAGGTCTTTAATTCCTAGTGAGTTATGTCATGTCTGACCTTCAGTAAAGTTGTTTGCTGTGTGGCAGCGTGCTCACATTATTGAATCATATCTACAAAGATAAGACTGCAAATACTGGAGTATCCTGGTTCATTGGCGCTCAGGTGAAATGTCATTTCTTCTGGCACTTTGCTCTGTAAGGAGCAGCAAGCTAGGAGATCAAAAAGCCTCTTTCTAACTCTTCCTATTACACTTGGTATATCTCAAAATTTTGCTTCATTATGGGGACAAAAAGACTAAAACAATGGAGAAACTGGGACGATTTCTGTTTCTTTATTGTGAGATGCAAAATAAGTAAGATCGTCTGTACCCCCAGCTGCTGACTAGAGAGGCTGGAGTAAACAAACTGCAGACTTTGGCAAGAGGGGTTTGAGTGGCTGTTGTTATTCGTATGCTTGACAGAAATTACCTATTTTCCTGAACGCATTGGTTTGCTGCATGCTGACTGTGTAGTTTTCTGGCTGTAATGCAACAAATCCATTTGTTTATATATGCCTTTCCCAAACACAGGCACTTTGAAATTATGCGTTGATATCATACTGTGGTATTCATATAGGTACACTGTAATTATATTCTTTCGGGTATGTGTTTGAAAAATTAAAATTCAGTTATGCATGAAAATGCATAATATTATTAATGAATATGCTTTTGTTATAATTAGTGATGCTTTTCAGACATATTGATTCATCTGCTAGGGAGATCAAATTGCTGTAGCATTATAGTTTTTCCTAGTCTGTAGCAAAATCAAATAAACAGGATAGAATCCTGAGGTATTTTGGACAAGGTAGGATCGTTCTTAGAGAAATGAAAAAACAGAGATGACCTTTGAAAGTACTCATATGGAGGAATTAATGCTTTCTTCATATCTCCTCATTTGTAATTCTTGTTACAGGCTCGTTATTCATCAGAAATGTCTTGATGCTGTGTGGTATCGCTTTCAAAGCTGAAATACACAGAAGTAGCTGAAATTAAATAATAATAATAAGAACAACCCACTTTGCTCTAGCGAAGTGAACCTTTTACAAATGACATAATACTTCCTTGGTTACCTTTGTGTTTCAGGATGTATAGTATGTTATTTTTGTAGCTGAAAAGAACAAAAATACCTGCATGAGAAAGCTTTCCTTGAGTCCCATAAGGATTCTTTTTGTACAATATCTTTTTATTGATAATTCTGTCACTAGTTACAATGAAGTGATCACTGCAGGTTCAGTTTAGCAAAGTACATATGAGTTGTCCAACTGACTTAAAAAATTATTTATTGTGCTTTTCAAACTATTGCCTAATTGGCAAAAAAAGAAGGTATGATATTGAAATCAGCTCTTACCCTTACAGAGGGGCAAGGAGTGCAGCTGATGCTTATGGAACGAGGGGGACACCTTGAACAGCAGCACCTTGAAGACAGGGGTCTCGCTAATGCGCCTGAGCATGGTGATTGTCAGGCGGAGGCTGGAAGGTGGTGGCTGCCCTTGAGAGATGATGATCCGATTTCAGTGGACAAAATTACAAATTTTTCAGATGGCAGAACATTCTCTTGCTCAATGTCATTCATATAAAAGGCATTCTAATGGCGAGACAAACATGTTAAGTGAAGTATGCAAAGTCTTGAGCCGTGATTACTGACTCTTGCAGTTTTCTGGTTGATGATATCCAGGTTTACCTGTGTATTTGCTCAATAGCCACTGCCAGCCATTGAACTGTAATGCGTCAGAAGTACCAAGTAACATCAGAGGGTACAGTAACAGTGGATCATAGCTCTTTCTTGCATTTGGGGATCACTGTGTCTGAACTGATGTTCAGACGTGGTGCCCCAGCTCTGGTGCTATGTCCGAGTTCAGCTGGAGCTTCTCACAAGTACTTTTCCAGGGAGGAATCAAGGCATCCGGCTCACACTCAGCTGCCGTGTGTGTTACCATGTGCCTGTTCCTTTTGTGTACAAACTGGTGCAGTCACCCACTCTGCACGTGGTAGCACTGCTGTGTTAAGCACCCCGATCAATGAAGCAGGGGGACAAAAGGTGAAATTTTCAGCTGTCGTGTAAAAATTTGTTGTGACTGGTTCTTGGTTTTGTCTTGAGCCAGTGTTTTATTGTGTCCTTACATTCATTGTGATTATAGCTTTTTGCATATATTTTGTTGCATATTTTCATAGTGACACATAAGCCTGTTCATCTAATTCTTGCTTTTCAATTAGTGATTATTGCTAAGTTTTGAGAGGTAGGATTAAAAAGTATTTGTCTTCATTCGCAAGGTCAGTGATTCCTGTTTAAAGCTGGTTTCTTACACTAGTGCTTCAACTGCAGTTTTTCTGGTACTAACTTACTATGGCTAGTCACTACTGACTTGGGTATTGCAATCAGCCTGATTTTTAGGTTGTCTGAATCGGAAGAAGAACATTGCATGTCACAAAATACGAAGTTTTTTCAATGAGCTGACCCGTCCAGCGGCGTGGGCAGGGGGCGAGTGATCTCCACGCGTTATAACTGAGCAGCAGTATTGCTTCAGCAGCCTTACTTCAGAACTTGTAATACCCTTTTTAAAATATGGGCTCTGATAGAATAGGATTTGTTTCAGTCATGATGTGGTAAATTTATCCTTGGGGATATCAGGAAGGACGAGTTCCGTCAACAAGTGTCTGCCTTTCTGTCAAGATCTGATTAGTTGTGAAATTACAAGTAGCATTTTAGGCATGGTTACAGTAAAGGTTACAGGCACTCTTTGGATCTGAAATTTCATTTTAGAGCAAAAGGTCCCCAAGGGCTGCTTTAATTTATTTAATTACATTGTACAAGACTTGGGTAATAGTTTTAGATCAAAGTATAAAAAACCAACTTCCAGGCGAATTTGTACTATAATTCGAAGTGGGTAAATTGCTAAACACTTCAACAGTTTTGTTTCATAGGACAAAATGATACAAAGATATGGATTGCAATGATATAGTACAAGTGCAAGCCTTATATTAAAATGAAAAATAATAAACTAGGAAAAGTAACTTGCTTAATTGTAATGGCAGCGTATCTTCCTTGAAAAGATTGTGCTACAAAACTGAATTAAATTGGGCTAGGAAGCCTCCAGGGCTTTTCAAGTGTTTCTTACCCGTCTTGGTAGCTTGAACAGGGAGGATGGGCTTTAAGTCTAGTATTTTCATAAAATAATTTTATTTCAAAGGGTTTTCTGCCTGTAGTGCAGAAGGAATTATTTCATCGGTTCTAGGTCTTTACGTATTAGGTCTGTCATGGTGATGGGTGAAACTTTCTTAGACTTTTGTATTTCCCTCGTTGCATACCTTGAGTGATACTTCTTTTCACTCTTCCCACTTTCAGTTGAAATTCCTGTGTCCGTTTTCTTAGACATGATGTTTTGGATGTTTTTTCCTAGCTATTTTGCCACCACGTGCCCAGTTATACTGGGCATCTGCAAGCTGTTTGCTTTTAGGTCTGTGATTAGCAACATGATGAAGATGACTCAAAACCAGCATCACCAAAGCAAAGCATTAATTACTCTTTTTTCTAAAGGTACAAAGTACATACACCAAGAACCAGGAAGCACAGAAAAATTTACAGGTCCAGATCTTTCTTACACCATAATCTTTCTTTGCCAGTTCTTTTGATTTACCCTTAAGCAAACTATTTTCAACTCTCTTGCTCGAAGTAGTAAACCGCTTGGTTGGGGCATGCCGTTCTCTACGTGTTTCCTTTCTAATCAGTCAATGTTGAGTGTCACGCACAGCGTCATGTCTGATTACTAATACAGTTTCAAGGCCAAGGCTTCACTAATGGTTGTCATTTCTAAAACTTGACAAAGGAGATGGATTGTGCGGGTGGAGGCTGGCGATAAATCTCAACTGTTGTATCTGGTGTTTGCAAGTCTGACTTTTAACTGAGTTACTGTTTTACAGTTCTTGCATTAAATCTTTTGATCCACAAGTATATGCTACATCCATCAGAAGTTTTTCCAATTCATCATGCATGGTCTTACAGCTTCTTTTTATAATTTTTAAAAAATAGACCAGCAATTTCATTGAAACCTTCCTTTAAATAAAAGCACTAGTACACTTTGCCATCAGTGTTCCTAAGATCAATATCCTTCTGAAATCTAGTGCGTTTTCCTCTATTTCGTATTTAAAGGACAGTTCTGTTTGTTTCTGTATTGATGTGCTACTTTTTCATGGATTTCCATCCTGCTTATTTAATCTATTTGGCAATACAGCAGTGTTAGTTTTTGCTCAGCTGAGGTAAAAGTTATGACTCATCTAAGAGCAGCCTTCCTAATGATATCTCCCACTTCAAATTATTCCACCTCAATAAACTATAAGTACATTGGATTTTAATATTCAGATTTTGTTCTTGGAACAAAAAGAAGTAGCATACACAAAAATTACATCAGATACTGATAGCTTTTTCTGGAATAAACTTTATGATCAGTTTAATGAAAAAGGTTAAAAATGAAAGAAAGGAGTTGAAAATTGAGGAATATTGCCGAACTTGGTTTTCTCCACGGTAACTCTCAATGCAATACTAAAATTTTTCATATGGATGTATTAATTATTACAGCAGAAATAATAATAACTATAGAGCTACAGTAGAACTTCTTTATGCTAAAACAGACATGTCTTTTCTCTTGGAGGATAGAGTGAAAAACTGAAGTGGTACCATCTGCTCCCTGGCTTCTGAGCTCATCAGACAATCTTCGAATTATCTTTAGGTTCTTTTGGCCATTTAACACTAAACCCATTCCTGATTAACACAAAAAGTTGTTTTTTTGATTCTCTGTGTTCACTGGATCAAATAGTATTCACTAAGCCTCTTGCACAAGCTGAACAGCTGCCTTTTGTTTAAATTTTGTGGTATCATGGCAGATGATAAAATCTACTACAATTTCCAGCTTTATAAAATTCTGGAAACATCACACTAAGCCTAGAACAGGAGAGTCTCTTTGTTGTTCACAGGCACAAGAGTTTAAATCTGCAAATGGCTCACCAATTTTCAAATTTCTTTATTTAAATAACTCTCTTAAAATGTTTGATTAGTCTTGCAATATGCTGTGTAACATCAACGATTTAGTCAATGGTCATGATTATCATTTGTGCTAAAGTCCCTTTTCATTGTAAAAGAAGCATTAACTGGTGGTGAAATGGTCTGTTCTGTAATATGTGTATACATACACAATTTCCAAATGGATGTGAAAAACTACATGTCTTTTTTTGCTAGTTTTTTTTTTATGTCCTTATGAAGTTTTTCTTTAAACTTTTTTTTTAGGGCTGTGGGTGAGGTGGGATCCCCTCACTATATTTTTTGACATTTACCACGCAAGGCTTTACATTCTTTTTTTCTTTCTGTCATTTGAACTTCAATGTTTTGAAGGACCTTTTCTTACAACTCTTCTCCATCCTGCTGCTTAATCTTTCTGGCCCTTTTAATAAGCTGCTTTATTCTAGGCAGTTCCCCCTCTGAAGCTAAATAATACTGTATTAGATTTTCTCATTATTTTGATAATAGTTAAGCTTCTGAAATCTTGGGTTAAAGTAGATGTTTTTATGGAAGCAACAAAATCCAAACTGAAAAGAATTCCATGCTACTATATTAAACTATTAGATCATCAATATCACTTGTGAAGTATTACAGACTATGTTTAAATGTTACTAGCAGAAAGTTGATTATTTAAGGATAAAAGTTTTCATAGTAGCTAATTTGAAAGAGCTGCTAAAGTTGATAGTCCAGTTAATAAAATTTAGTTAAATAATTGGATTTGTTTAAGAATGACCTAGACAGAGGGAAATAATTTGATTCTCATTTGTCTGAGGTAGAAGCTTCAATTTTAATTTTCCTTAAGTTCCTGAAAATTGGTAGCCAGACCCAAATTACTGCTTCCGTTAAATATAGTCTCAGCAATTATCTTTTGTGGTTGATGTAGTGGCTCACCAGACAGTTGGCCCAAGAGCAAGTAGGAACCTCCTGCTGCATCTCGTGATTTCTGTGGGCTGCCAAAGCATCCAGGGGAGGGACTGAGGGCTGA
The DNA here is from genome assembly GCA_013398915.1 of Dromas ardeola. Taxonomy (NCBI): domain Eukaryota; kingdom Metazoa; phylum Chordata; class Aves; order Charadriiformes; family Dromadidae; genus Dromas; species Dromas ardeola. The sequence goes on from VYZM01015873.1 coordinate 121,386, forward strand.
GACAGGGCAAACTGTAGGTTCGATGAAGAAGGAGGGCAGAGGGATGTGGAGGGGACCTGGTGTGTGTGGGACTGGACTAATGGTACTTAGGGAGTCATGAATGAAGGGGAAGACTTCGGGGTTATTGGTATTTGAAAATGGGGGGATTTCGTAGACACAATCATGTCCATAGATAATTGGACTTTATTAATTCCCTGGCTGACAGAACAATGTGCTTGCCTTACAGTACTTTTCGGTGTTGTACTTGAGATACTGGAGGATGTGTTTGGCACTGTGTTGGTTTGCTCTTTTTAATTTATATCAGGATTTTTTGCTTGCTCTAATGAACGAACTCCAGCTGTTGGATTCCGTATGGGAAATGAAGCCAGCATAGCTCTTCCTGACAACTCGTGCCTGTGCTGTGAAAGCTGAGAATGAATCAGCACGAGAGATGTGGGAATGATAGTCTAACATAAACCAGATGACTGTCATCTATTATTTGGGTGGCAAGGAGAGATAAGAGGGAGGAAAAGTTTGCTTTTCAAGCAGGGTTAAAGAAATGAACTTTTTATATCAGTGCAGTTTGTGGTCTAATTTGGAAGCAATTTACAGTCACTTGGGAAATTCAGTCTTCAAGGGTGGATTTGAAGGTGTGTACTAGGAGAAAGGAACGGCCATAGTAGCTTCCAGTGGCTATGGTAGCTGCAGGAGAAGGGGAAAATAAATTAAAGAAGGGGTGAAGAAACCAAACAAAAAATCCCCACCAGCCTGCACTTAGTTATCGCCATAATTAAAGTAGTTACTAATGGATGTCTGTACATATCATCTGACAGTCTGTAAAGTTTGAAGAAATAAGTAGCAGATGAAAAATAACTTAGTTTTGTAAATCCGTATTTTCTATTTCATGCATGCTTATTTTTCTGTGATTTTAAAGACCTACTAGTTTTCACCATGTTTAAAACCAGAGACACCATGAAGAATGTAGTTGAACCAGTGACCCTATTTGCATTTTGGAATTTCCATGCAAAGTTCTGGGTCTCAGGTTAAAGCAAAGAGAAATTTTCTCGTATATTTTGTATTGTAGGATCATAGAATTGCCTAAGTTGGAAGGGACCTTTCAGATCATCTAGTCCAACCATCAACCTAACTGACAAAAACCGTAGGAGAATTAAAGACAGAGAATCAAAATTCTTGTGAAAATTTACCATGACACTCCTCGCTATTTTGGAGTATTTTCAGTATTCAAGCCAATGTTCCTTTAAGAATTCAAGTTTCATTTCTTGATCTTTTTTCATCTCAGAGATGAGTGCCTCCTTTGGGACACAGTCTGCTTCTGATCCTTCTCGTTCTCTGTATTCCATCTCTCCACTGATCTTGAGCGAACCTGATTTCACCCAGCATATTTCCCAGTCACCCCCCTTTCCATGCCTTTCTTATGTTAAATGTACGTGGTGTCTCTGCTGATCTTCTCTTTCTTTGCAGTTTAAATTGATGGAGCTGGTTTTCCTACAGCTTCCCCACCTCTTCTCCAAAGCATGGGGATCTTTGAAGCATCTTTTTTCTTACTACTGATTTCTTTCAGGCAGTGGCAGTACTACATACTGTGGACCCTGTTGATCCATGCTGATTTATTTCTTTATGAATTCATGTGTAATTTCAACCCTTGGTAACAAATGGATTCATAATGTTTCCATTGAGATATATGTATAGATATACATGTATGTAACTTCTAATCATTGTATCAGTGAGAGGAGGATGAACTGATACACTGTTATTACATTTTCCCTTAAATATCTTGTTTAGATCCCATGAAAGAAATTATTAATTTTAATGAAGTTTATAATTTAGTGACTGGAATGTCTACTTTTCAGAGAGAAAAAAAAGTCTATTGTCAGTGTTGGGTAATGAACAGAGAGCAAGTGTTATGAATGAAAGCATTAAATGTGCATCTTGTTACATAAACCTATATCATTATCATGGTGTAGCTACTGCAATTCATTTTGCCTACGTATGTTTACTTTTTATAGGGCATATTTGGCTGCGCAAAACTTTTTCTTAATTGCTGGAGTTTTGAGCTGAAATATTTTATGCTGGTCTGTGCTTGAGGGTAAATTTTTTTTGAAAGCTTGAACAAGAATGAATAGTTCAAGTCTTTTTGCGTAGAGAAATATATAGCAAACCCATTATTGCCATTAAAAATGAAAAACTGCATCGATTTAGACGAATTATAACGGTTTAAGATAATGCGTATACAAAGATTTATTTTGAACTCATGAAGCTTATTTTCATTAATGATCCAACACTGTTTATTAGAACTGTGCGATATAAATACTTTATAATTCTTATCCCGGATGACACCTTCAGAATAAAAGAGGAGATTGCTCTTTTTATTCACATAGTTGCTGTGGGTATTTTTGTTCTGGCCTGTGAGATGTCTGGTACCTTCCTTGTCTCTTAGTTCACTTTCAAAAGTGTTCAGTAAGCGGTGAAATGCAAAGTGGACATCTGTTCTCAGGTGGTTGTTTCTCAGCAGGTGAAGTGGGCGCAGTTATTTGATACATCCTGTAGCTATGTTGATGATAGTTGGTGTCTGAAGGCACAGCTGGATTACAAAAAGCATGTTTGAGTTAAATAGATCAAGAAGGAAAATGTGGAACCACTGATGCAGTATTTTTTCCCTGAACAATGAGGAGAAAATGTAGATTTGAATGGTTTCTTAATTCAGATTTTCAAATTCTATCAATGTGGGGACTCTAGCAACAGCATTCACAGTCAGGCCATCCTGAAATGAGTTGTGTTCCCCTGAGGGAGGAAGGGGAGGAGAAAGGTGATCAGTTGAGGTTTGTGTCCTACAGGATACACATGAAGATGTAATCATAACTGATCATATTTCCAAAAATTATTTGTCAATAGATGGATGCCACAAACTGAGTCCTCCAAGTGGGTTTTGTAAAGGAAGGAGCTAGTATGTGGCCTCCTGCAATAGTTACCATGAAAACAATTGATCTAGAATCTACTCATGGGCAATGTAATCATAAATTAAAAGAAATTGCTAAGTGTGCCTCTCTTAGTTTAGATTTAAAGATCAGTTGTGCCAATATCTTGACCCACTGAGACCTAGAAACATACTGTATTTCAAAGCTTTTGCTCTTCTCTCCATTTCTGCTGATTGGGTACATTTTATATTTGTTTACTGTAAGAAGATGAGGAACATATGGTTTTGAGTTTCCAGCAAAGTTTATAATTCCAAAGAATACACAAATAGCTCAGCTTCCTTGACTTCCAGAATTTTGGTTTTTTGTGCTTCAGTAGCATTTTATTGTTTCATTTCTCATTATAAAAAAGTATTTCTCTTATAAATGTGGTTGATAAAATCAAAAGATGAATTTCAGTTTTAAATCTCTCGAGAGAATTTAGAGCTCTGAAATTCTCTTGTACAATTTAAAATAAATTTTTACCTTAGAAGTCCACAGATTCCGTCCATTTTGGCTTCCAAATAGTATATAGCTGCCAGAATAGAATTAATTAATATTTCCTTTGAACCTTGGTGTGCACTAGAAACTCTCATTAGAAGTAAAAGGCTGGAAGTTGTGCGATAGCTGCCATGGATTTTGTAGTTTCTTTATCTAGTATATTGATATCCAATTTTAAGGCTCAAAAAAACCTCAGTTACTGATGCGGATATTCTTGTAACGTGTGAGCAGCTGTTATCAGACAACGATTTGCAGTAAACAGTTGTAGTAAACCAAGGAATTCACCAAGATCTTTAAAAAGTCCATATGGAGACTGGCTTTCCAAAAGGAAACCCCAGGTCAGAGTTGCACAGGACTTTCTGAGTTTTGTGAACTTGATACAAACACATTTTCACTGAATAGTGTTTATTGCTGCTTGTTAAGGTTATGTCAACACAGCAAACCGAATCCTTCACTATTATGCCTTGTTTTAAAGAAAACCAGCATTTTTCCCAGCAACGACTCTTTCAAGACTTTCAACTTGCAATGAAACATAGGATTAATTACCTTGGAACAAAGAAATGTACCATTAGTCATGCAATGTGTGCCATTCTGCTTTTATACTGGTTGCTTCTGACTTTGACTCAGATTCTTTTCCTCTGTGTAATTTGTATTTGTTTGGTTTTTCCATTTTTTAAATACTAGACATTCTGACGGGAATTCAGGAAAGCTGAATTTTCTTATTTTTTCAGAAGAATTCCAGGGTGCTCGGTGGAAACCACATGCTGCTAAAATCAAATAAACATTGTGTTTTGTACATTTAAGAAATACTGTGTGCACAATAGAAACAAGACATTTATTATAATCTATCTTTGCTATTTTTTCTCTGCCAACTGTGCAAGCAAAGCAACAAGGTAAAGGTCCCTCATCCATAGATTTAATCTTTCTTCAGTTCAAAGCTGTGTAAGTAAAAGCAACCATCTGTACAGGACAGCTGTTGAAATCCCTCTCTTACAAGCATTTTATTGGTGCCAAAGTGGAGCTTCTTGCCCTAATATCGTTGTGCCCTCATTAAAAATAAGCAGCCCAAACCCATTCTATGTTATCTTGGAAATCCATTAAATGGTACGGTAATTCCTGTTACAACAATAGTCTTCTGTAGCGGTTCTTAATGTTGGGCATCAATGCATAGGGTTCATTGCATTTGCAGCCAGTGTATATTTAATAAGGAGCTGGGTGGGTTTTTTTCGACATTTAAATAATTTTGTGAATATTGTTTTTATCAGTTAGGTCAACTAACCATGCATTCATTCAATCTATGGGCAAATCATAGAATTATCCAATTCAAGCAATTGTTTTTTAATCTCTGTAATACATTTGTTCTCTCTATATAAATTTCAGTCGGGAAAAGAAGAAATTAAAATAGAAAAAAATACACACATAAGAGCATGTATTTGCATGAAAGAATAGGCTTCCACTAAGTATGTGAAAAAACCTTGTCCAGGTATTAGCAAAGAGAAAAAAAATAGAACATGAACAATGTGTAGCAACAAAGAATTGTTTTTAATATATTTGGCTGGTATTCATTTCAAAGGCACAAGAATAAGGTTCAGATACATTTAAGAATTTTTAATGGAATTTTCTTTCAGTTACTTAGTAATGCAGATGATTTTTAAGTACTTGGGGTAGGAGGGAAGCTAGGACTATACATTTGATTTTCTCTTTTACAATGCTTTTCTTATGTCCTTTTCTGTAGTATTCTTGCCTTCTCAAGTATCTGTCTTTGAAATCAATTTTGGATGTCAGGACAAAAGTTAAAGATGTTGGCATGGTTGTCACAGATCAGACTAGGATGTCTCATTAAACTGAGCAAAGAGAGACTGCGAATCACCTTTAATTTTCAGATTGGTTGGTCTTTAATGTTAAACTGAATGTGATTGATGCCTTGCAGAGTAATATGTGATAATATTTACTGAAACTTCTCTTAAATATTTGAAGGTAAATTTCTACGTCTTACTGGTATGAATGATTTTGATTTCCTGTGTTCTCTTTTCTTGGCTGATGGCCTCTAAAAGTGAACTTTTAGAACAAACGTAGAACAAGTCAGGCATGCCCCCGTTGTGTTGATAATATCAACTTGACAAATGTATTCTGAATTTTGCCTCCAGCCATTAAAATGGAAAGCGAAGTCGGAAGTGTTTTATGGGAGGTTTTTTTTATTGCTTGTACCAGCAAGTATTGTACTGATTTTGTCAAAGGAAAACGTAATTTTTATAAAGCACTTGCCCTGTTGACTCCCAACTAGAACAATATATTTTAATCCATCATCATGCTATTTTTACTGTTTCATTGTTTTATTTGCCATTATTGCACTTTTTTGGTTTACTTCTAAGCTGATATAAACTAAAGGCCGAAAGTCTGAACTAAATAAATATTATGTTAATGCTAATTTAGGCTGACTGTTTATTAATAGGACTTGTTTTCTATTCATAGTGAAGAGAAATAACAGAGGTTATTGTTGAACTTTGTACACACAATTTTCATTATTTGGTTGCATACACAGAGGAGCAGGTCAACTCTGGTCATGTTTTTTTTGTCATGTATATCATTTTTATTAATTTTATTTACTTATTTTAATAACAAATTGTATTTGAGGTACATTGTAATACGAAGTAGAAGGATAGACATCATCAGCTTTTGTCAGATAGAATGGGTTTGTAAGAAGTACGTGTAGAGAAATCTCTTACGTAATTTAATGTATGTTACTTTAATTTAGAAATTAACATTTTTTGTTGTGGGGCTGTTGGATTGGCCTTTGTCCAACAAATGTTTCCTGTAGCCATGGAACATCTTAATTTAATATGTTTTCACATTAAAACGGTGTCAAAATAAGTACCTGTTGAGTATTGCTAAACAAAGAGAAAAACAACTAATTTGCTTCTTAATGAGCCAGTAATAATGTGCCAGCATTTCAGTCTATTTACTTTTAAGAGTTTCTGGTTGAGCATGTATTTCAGAAGATCTACTCCGTAAACAAGCCTTTTAAAATCTATGCTAGGAAAACACATTTTCATAAACTACATCAATGAAAGCTCTGATTGTTAAAATGTATGAATAGGAGTATTTATGTGATAACCCCTTAAAATAATAACTGTAGGGTATTTGCAATATATCACAGACAGTTAAATGATATTTGGCCAAACTGTTCTCTTATTTTTTGCAATTTAGATTCTAGTTTCGCTCCTTTTAGAATAAGAACAGGTACATTACGTGCACTTTTTCCTTCTTTTTCTCTTACTCACGCCATGAGGGAAGAGCCCAGCAGGCTGCCCACTAACTTCGTTTACTGGGATCACTTTAATTTCTGCTGTGCAGAGTGTATGTGTTCTGCCTCGCAATTAGAACCTGCAAACGGAGGTTTATTTGCAATATGTATCAGAGTGTCACTAAAGGATTACAACTCTGTTCTGGTTCAGTGACCTCCTCCAAAATAGCTAATCTATAAAAATCTGTGGTTTTTGTGTTAAGCAAATAGCTACAGGCTTTCGTTTCTTTTGTAAATCCCCTTTTGATATTTAGGAAACCATTTTCCAGGTATTTCTAGAGGACACTATTTCTGTAATTTGCTTGTACATTTTTTTTCTGTTGTTAGAATTGGAATGTTTTCATATGCGCTTCAGATAAATGATTTTATTGTAAAGCTTTTTGGAAAAAACAGGAGTATAGATTGGTATTTTTCAGTCCTGTATCTAAATATGTGAGGAATTGCAGAGTCAGTAGAGGGAGAGCCGTAAGTATTACTTGTGAATGTTGAACCTCAAATAGCCCAGGCTGTTTTCCAGTTGGGTTGGCATTAAGTGTCTGGTGAAAGGTGAAGCTGACTTTGTTGATCTGGTCTCACCCATTGCTTTCCTAAAACAAGTTAGCGCTGGTGTTAGACAAAGAGCTGCTCTTTGTTTAAAAATAACTTGAAGTTGCCAGTCCTTTCAGAGAATGTAATTATTTCCTCGGGGGGAAAAAGAATAACATGCCTTATCTACTCAAGGAAAGCATTTAGGATGCCCTTTCCTGCTTTCTTTGTCCTGCAATAATTTGCTTTTTATAGGAAGAACATTTCTGCTATCAGTGTTTTTCTCTGGTGGAGCCTGGTGAAAATAACCTCAGTCTGTATTGTGCTCTTCTGGTAAATACGTGTAATACGTCAACTGTATTTGTCCCTTTCTCCCACGGAGTTTAATAAAGGAAATTATTTTGATTATTAGCTTTTAGATTTAACAAACAGCACTGTTTTGGGTTATACATCCATCTGGTCCGGTTTCTAAATTGTCAGCTTGATGAGGTATGTGAATGTATACAGCAGAAACAGATGACTGGAGGGACTTGTGAAATCCTGCAGAGAATTAAGTCGGCAGATTGTTTCCCTCAGTGAGCAATTTTATACCACTTGTAAACCCGCCCAGGGCTTCCCTCTTACAGGATACAGGAATTCTTGTGGATTGAGGTTCAGGCTTGTTCCATATTCCTTTTGAATATACATCTTCAGTATCGTCAGGTCGTCAAGGTCCAAAAAAGAGTGGAGGTTTGCTCTTCATTTGTCTAATGCTGCTAAGCAGGATTTAGCGAGACTATCTGTATTTCTTTGATTAGGCTCCAGCAGAAAAGATCGGGTGCTTCTGAGTTGGATTGCGTTAGAGTAGGGTTATGATATAGTATAATAAGTGTAACGTGTAGGAGTGAGGTGGTTGTTTTCTTCTTTGACAGCTTGTATATTATTCACTAGCGAGATGGGCCTAAGCTTTGTGTTGTATGTCTGGCAGTAAGTGGGGTGTGTTAGAGCTCTCGCCCAGTCGCTCATGGGCTCTTCCTGTCTTCTGGCTCACGGCTTCAACTTGGACATAAAGGTTACACATGCAGAAATCTCACATTTCACTCAGATAATATTTTCTCACCACTTTCAGGTGACTGAGGCCTTGCACAAAACTCCACCAAACTTACAAACCCAAGCTTCACCTAAAGCAGTTGGGTCACTTTCTCTTTTATACCCATATTCCTTTTAACAATTTAGCAGAATGATTTTTGTGAAGGGAAGTCTTTTGTCTGATCGTAGGAGACAAAATACTAAAACTCTGAAGGCAATCTCCTGGCTTTTCTTGCATTAATTGGCAGGCTCATTAAAGGTATTACACTGTCCTTAAAGACATGCCTTCACTAGTAAACTAAGTGGTTTAGGTTTTATTGCTTTAAAAATTTTGGTTAAATAGAATTTCTTTTTTTTCCAACCAGCTTTGAGGGACAGTGTATTATTGATATTTTTCCTTTGACTTAGACTCAGCGCTCTTTTTCAGTCATTCCTTTTTGTTAATTATTTCATAAACATGCTAATGTGACTAGTAGATGGCAGTCGTGACTTGTTGCTTCTCGTGACTATTGTCCAAAGTACTAGAGCTACTGAAGCAGCACCTACTTGTGCTAAATTTAGTGTTGTGGTGATACAACACAGAGGTGTCTTTTTATTTTCTAGTCAGATAAATTGCACTAAAATATAATGATTACATTAATTACTTCCAAAGGGTAACACTTCTTCAAGTTTACATCCCTTAACCTTTTGTAACTTTAAAAAGCTTCTCCTGATGATAATATTTTTTTTATGTAAAAGGACTTTATTGGCTGTTCTGGGATTTGGACATAATATATTGGGTAATTATTACTTCTGTCCTGAGAAACCTAGCCATACTAGAAGGAAAACAATTTTCCTTCTATTTCAGTACATAATTATACATTCTGTACATATACACACTTCTAGATAATGGGTTTTAACCAATATTTTATTGATATGCTGTTGTTACATACGGAGTAATAGTTTTCAGTTCTTTGAAATTTCCTAATTTTAACATACTTAATGTCTTCTTTTACAAATGGCACAAATAAATAATGAATATTAATAACCCTGTGAGCTGTATATCCCTTCAAGATGTTCAGGTGCATTAGTGAGAACTCTTAGAATGATTTTTAACTGAGTGGTTTCTTTTATTACAGTTCATAGTGCAGTGAATGCAATCTTCGAAGGTGATTTACAATCACAGTTTTACTTGTGCATCCTTTAAAATTTTAAGCACGTTAACGGTAGCATATTTGCAAATAGTAATTATCAACTATGCTTTTTTATTTTTGATCACCTAGTAGCATGTTTAGATAGAGTTACTCTGTGCCGAACACAGGAACATGGTACCATAGTAAAAATATACTTGAAGTCTGGGAGGTGCTTCTACATCCTAAAGGATACACAGAATTAATATAATAGTTCTGTACGCAGAGCACCCTGCTTATGATAGCTTCAGGCCTTGGCGTTAAAAGTAAAAAAAACACCATCAAACTGCAAAAAACCCCAAACAAAAAACCCAACCCCAAAAAAATCAAAACAAGAAGAAAACCCCTCAAAGCTTAATAAAGTTATGCCATTATTTTCAAAACACTATTTAAGTTCCCTCTCTACCTAACTGGAGTTTAACCCTGTCTGACTTATAAATAAATCTTTTATTTTTCCTTTACATATCCTTTCGATGTATGTCATCCATCAATGTTAGTGAGAACAGTAAATGCATTGATCTATTCCTACTCTTGGCAAGTTAAATAACACTTTATGTAAGAAGTATTGATTTATAAAATCCAGTACATGTAATTAACATTAGAACTGTCAAAAGTTGAAAACAGTATTAACTCGCTGCTTATTTATAACCCAAAGAAAATTAAATAAAATATCCAGATTAATAAACTAACACCTTTTTTTGCCTTCAGATATGTCAAGCTGAGTTATGTTTTCAAGAACAATGATATGTTTCTTCCAACTTCTGACAAGAAGAAATTATGTGTTTCGTCCGTATTGTTGAAAATAATTCTGTAGTTTCTAGATCTGTGTATTATCCCTGAGGTGGTGAAAGAATTCCACTTGGATAGTTCTGAAAAGGTTCAGTGTAAAAGGCGCAGAAATAAATGACAATATTAGAGAAACTTAAGGTAACCAATTTATGCCAGGTTTTCAAAGAGCCTTTAATCTGGCCCTTAGTTAGTGCAGCTCTTCTGCATGGCGGTGTGTGAAGGTGTGGCGCCCTGTGCGCTGGATTTGCCACTTGTCCACACAAATTCTGCAATGGGGAGCTCTGCAAGGGTCACTTTATGCTTCACTTCCTGACTCAAGCGCTCGCCAGGTGCCTGCTCCAGAGTTTGCTTAAGACGATGGGAATATTTCATTTGAGTTCTGTGACCTTCTGACTGTGCTTTCGTTGCGTTTTTGTCCCAGTTCAGCATCAGATAAGGATATGAACAATCCCATCTCTGTTGAGTACAGTGTATGAACCTGTGCTTGCCACCCTTGAATTCAGAACCACCACTGAGATCCTTTGAATTGACTTTGTTGAGGCAGGCCTTATCCAATTTCTAAACCTATTTACAATTTTCAAGTTTAAAGGGCAAAAAAAGAAAATTACAAGTTACATGTAAACAAAATAACAATAGCAGTAAGGAGTGGGTGTTTTTTTTTAACAAAGGTTTCTGCATGAATCATTTCCCTGTCAGTCCCCTTCATCAAAAGAGATGTGTGTTTATATCTTTTGTGGATATTCATAGCTGCTTTGCTATTTAGAAATAATTCTTTCCTTGAAATAATAAATAAGTGGCCTTACATGACTTTCAAGTCTGGCGGTGCCTTTTCTGTGCCGTTGTTTTCTCCTGCTGCACTTGTGTTTCTGTTCTGGTACTTCCAGACACTCAGCAGCTGTTTGCTGTTTAGATTTAATTTATCTTCTACAAAATAACCAAGAATGCCTCTTATACCAAGGACGAACTTGTGGATAGCACTTTTATGTTTTTTTTCTGTTCTGTTAAATGTTTGGTAGGGTTTCATCCTACCTTTATCCTGGTGTCAGTTGGAATATCTGGTGGCTGTAGGTATTGATGGATAGACCAGGCTGGCCCAAGAGTGCCTGGAGATTGTACATTATGTGTAGCAGCTTCCTTTGCTGTTACGAGAACGAAGGAAATCCTGCTATATTGGGATTCTCTTCCTGTAAGGCAGTTTTGACTTCCACCTGCTGTGTGCCGACATTTGAACAGTAACAACTTATTTCCTTGAGAGCTCCACAAGTCTCTGTAAACATGATGAGATACGAAGAGAATATAAAAAGCATGGAAGTTATGCTTGATACCAAATTCAGCCCAGAGAGGTTGCAGGTTTCTTTGGAGGTTTTGTCTTGGTTTTGGTAGTTAACAGGTTCTCTTTTCTTTGCCCACTTTGTACGCTATCCTGCCTTTTCCTCAGTACATTTGCAACTGTCTTTAAGATATCGTCATGAATATTTCCAAAAATAATTCTGCAGCCTTTTTCAAAGACGAGCTACAGTAAACATAATTTAAGAACATAATCTGTAGCTTCGTGATTTTTACTCTTACTGCAGATATTCCATGAATTCATGAAGCTGTGGATTGTGATTGCCTTCTGATATACAACAAACCAATATTTATTTTGCCCCAACTCAACTGAAGTATTACAGGAGGTCAGAAAGTGGATCTAAAACATGAGGTGTAGAAATTAAACGGGAAAAGGAAACCTTAGTGGGACTGTAGGTTAATACATCAGGAGCTGCTTGAGGCTCAGTTAAAATGATATCAGCTCTTTTTTTGTTTTGTTTTGTTTTTCTCCATGGCTGGTCTGCTAAAGAAATTGATTTTAAGAAAACAATGAAATAAATGCATGTGCTAAAATCTTTCTCAGTGTATTTGCGGATAACCAAGTGAGTTTTATGTTGAATTTTAAATGGAGTGATATTACCGACCGCTGTCTTTTTTTTCTGTCAGAATCCAGGTCCTGTAAAAATTCTCTTTTGCGCTTCTGTGGGCCTTCCTCCTTTCAGTTCTGTTTTGAGAGTTTCTAGTAAAACTCAGGAAATCTTTTCTCAAGAGCGAATTCTGCTTCAAGATGTGATCCTGGAGTGATTGAAAGGATGGTCTTTAAACAGATGACAGAGTGTTAGGGAGTAGATTTTATGAATGCAAAGAAGAAGTTATGTTTAAGGAATTTTAAGCAACCAGTGATAGTAAGATTTTCTTTTTTATCATTAAAAAACTGCTCTAGCTTTATTCTGGTGTCCTGTCTCAGCCTAACATACAAATATATTTTTGTAGTCCATCTAAAGCTGTTTGTAGGGAAAAATAGAAGGCAGCGAAGAGATACAACAGGAAATGTCTGTGCCTTAAAACAAGGTAGAAACATTGGAAATATTAAAACAGGTTTTTCTGTAGCAAGTCATTTTGTGGTGTGTATCTTAGAATTGTCGAAGTTTCTAAGGGAATGAATTCTGGTGTTTGTTCTTTAAAACAATACTAGATATTAGTCAAGGTTTGGGAAAAACATTTTATCTGTTTGCTTCAAGAAATGAGGAGCTTAGAAGCAAAATGGAACCTTCACTGCCACTTAGGTAATTCTGAAACAGACATCTGATGCTTCAATTGAAAAAAAAAAAAGGAATTTTTAATTAAATCTACTTAACTATCAATGTGAAACACTCATTCTCACCACTTGGGACTCCTGTTCTATTGAATTGTTGAAAGCTAATCATAACTATATGTTACAGAATGTTTAGTTTTCCTCTTGGGATGGCGTGCAACAGGTATGAAAGTTCGATATTTCTTCCATCCAAATCAAATATATGATTGGCAATTACCCAATAACTAACTTGCCAATTAGTTATTTGACCTGTTCAAGGCGAAAAAAGTTACCCATTGAAATCTTGTCTCCCAGTGACTGCATTTAAAAGAAATAAATGTCACTTATTCTAGAAATATGTAGGTTTCCTCACAGAAATTGCTGACTCCTAAAACAATTGAATTCCATCCCCAATTAAACCTTTAAAAGCACTATCCATCAACCTCAGCTGATACTGTATTTGCATTTAGAGATTATAGCAGAGGTATCCAACAAGCAGGTTATCTTTCTTATCTATAGGAGGACAAAAATGGGTAGTGTGGGCTCATTTACTTGACTTATGAAATCGAGGAAGAAAGACTGATTTAAATACAGTTGCTTCAGTATTATTCCAATATAAAATCAGATATCGTCTTTGATAAAAGTTCAGGAAATCCACTTTACGGGAATGCTTTATACCATTGTGTGAAAATTCTTAACTACGGTAGTATATTTGAAAAATAACCTGAAATTTTAATGAAATATTCACTGTGGTGCATCAATCCTTTCAAATCCAGGCTTAGAATGAGGTAAAATGCAATTTAAATTTAATTGTTGTACTTGGTGATTTATGTCACACTTCCAACCAAGAAAATTTGAATCTCAAATATCCAATATTTTGGGTAGAATAGCCTTCCTGCAAATCAATACGGTGGAAGTGACTGAACGCTCTAATGTATGTTTGACATTGTTGACAGTTTATGAATAGATCATATACTAACTTTCACAGCATCTCACCAATGCATTTTAGAAGGTTTGAATTCAAAAGAAGATTGAGTCAAATATATCTGAGTTCAATCTGACTTCCTGGTGCATTTCCCAAGATTTACTATGTAATAATTCCTCTGCTGTTCTTATGCTATAGAAGCTACTGAAGTTCATTTCCACAAGTGAATACAACTTACATCCAAACCTAGCACATGTATGTATGCCTGTCAGGAACTAAGATAATAAGATTAAAATGTCCTTTTGAAAAGGAAAAAGAGAAAAATCTTTCCCATATCCAAGTTGGGAATAAGAAGAAAATGGTCCCAGTTCCCCTGAAGGCTGCAGTTCCTGGCTGTCAGTTGTACAGAGCAGCTTGTACCCAACTCTGAATGTCACAGCTGAACTTTAATCTGTTCTTGATGGGATTCTGCTGTCCACACTTGTACCTACCTTCATTGCATTACTGAAAAGATTCTTCCTGTCTTTACTTTGGGTTTCCTGACTCTAGTTTCCTTTCTAATTTAACTAGGCTTCTGTATTATGCATTCAATCCCCTAGGCAGATCCTTTAAAATACTCATTTTATGGCAGTTATCATTAACCTACCTGAAGATGGCTCACACCCCTTTTCCTTGCAAACAGGGAGAGCAAAAGCATTTCTATATTGTTGCTTTTCTCCTGTGCTGATCTTTCAGCCTCTGTATGTAATTTATTTATCTTGTCTCATTTTCCTGGAAAATTCCTCAGAGATATTCTGTTCTTTATTTTTCTGTTTCAGTTGATGTAGACATCCATATGAAGAAAGGGCGATATGAAAAACGGGTGATGTGCATCATGCTTTGACTAGGGACTAATAAGCTAAATCAACATAGGTGTGGTTTTTAATAAACCAATTGTACTTTTGTTTGGATTTATTGAAAAACGTATCTCAGTCAAAAATTTATTTTCAAAATCGTATCTGTTGGGTGAACTGAGCAATGGAAAGACAGTTGCTCAAATGTTATTTGTAGGGACGGAGCTGTATTTGCTCTGACTTGCTCATTTATGAACAGGTTAATCTACTTTTAATATTCAGTATTGGCTCACCTGAAAATTACTTAAAAGTAGAGATACATAGCGAAGACAAATAGCAATGGCAGTGGGGATTTCTTAACCTGTTCTCTGCACTCACTACTTTATTCTTCCTCTGAGTGTGTTCAGGACTACAGTAACTGATTTACTCAAGATGTGAGCACGTGATTTTACCTGTAACTGTTGATATCCGACGTTTATGGAGAAAAAATATACTGAGATTTTAAGGGGGTAGTTGCAGTGCGTTTCACTGCTGAAGGTGATGTGGTACTTCTCCAGAGTATGGTAACTTTCCTTTTCTCAGTAGGATAGAGGTGTTCCAGATCAAATTGCATCTTTAATTAAAATACATGAATTCCTGAGGAATAGGACTGCGGGAGTGCTTTCAAGATCTTGTAGCACCTTGTAGTAATTGAAAGGTCTATTTAATCTGACTTTGGTTTATGTATTTTACAAATGTAAGCTGTTAGAGGGCTAAGAATCGTTAGCCAAACTTCGGTAATGGGTTTATTAGAGGGTATGTTTGAGGTCCCTAAGGTGGTTCTTTCCTCAGTTTCTGAAGTCGTGTTCATTCACGCTGCCCTTATGAGATTAGGTTCCCTTGGTTAACTAATGAGTAGCAGCTCTTGGAATTTTTGTTTTCATTCCTTTCAGTACAGTCAGGACTGCTTTCTCCTCTTACAGATTGTATTTGTAAATTCGTGCCTGAACATGACTTTCAGGGAGAAGAGGGTATGAGCGAGCTCTCAGCTTTTCTGTGATGCATCTCGTCTGCTAGGGCTGGGCAGAAGCCCAGAGTAGATAACAATTGCATACAGCACCATTTTTATATTTAAATGTGAGCATTAATCCAAACAAAAGTATACGGGCATTGTTGAATTAGGTCCTGAAACTGTATTTTGAGATAAAATCTGTCTAAGCTTTGCATGTACCAAAGAAAGAAAACGGACGGGCTAACCTGGCAGTATAATGGAACTCTCGCAGTTTAGTGATGCACAAAAGCAAGGCAGACATGTTTTGGAGCAAATTTCCAGATAATTTTGGCATATTCAATCCTGTTTTTCTTGAGATTTACATAAAAATAAATCTACACCATTCTTTTACAGATACTAGTCAGGATGACAGTGAGTTTGCTAAGCAGACTTAATGAAAATTTGTAGAAGCTTTATACATGTGTAGATATGTATCCTTTCACTCATCCTTGCAATCCTCAGATAATTTTTTTATTATTATTATTATTTTTATTTTTAAATCAGCATAGCTGAATAGCCAGAGAGACTGGAAGTATTAACACATTTAGCATTTAGAAGAAAGCAACAGTGTATAGCATAAATGCTTGCTTTTTTTTTTTTTTTTTTTTTTTGGGAAAAAACTTTTTTTGTTTAAAAATTTTATTTCC
>VYZM01015873.1:137744-177958 GCA_013398915.1 Dromas ardeola
ATTTTAGCTGAAAATATTAATTCCAGTATTTTATTATTCCTGTTTCTTTTTGGTAGCTTTTTGCTACATCCTTCAAGAGAAGAAAAACTTGAGATGCTTTCATGGCTTCTAAACCCTTGATTAGCCAAGGTTAGCCTTATGGTGAGCCCTTCCTGTATCTAATTAATAAAGTGCAAGTATCTCATACCTATTAAATGACCCCCTTGTATCTTCCAGTTCCAGTTCTTTTTGAGACTGCTTTCATTTTTCCTGCCAATTTTCCTGTTTCCCTGGGATGCTTTATAACAGCCGAACTTGTCCTTGTAGGTCCAGTATAAAATTCTGCTTCCCATTACAGCTTCAGGATGCGAAGCCCAGGGTGACACCCTTTCGATGGCGTGGCTGAGGTGGGAGCAGCCTGTGCCACAGAAATGGCAAAATCGTCAAAGCTTTACTGCGACCTCTCGTCATGGAATCTTTGCTCAGTATTTTATTTTCATTTCTGCTTTCAGGGAATATTTAGTGAGCTCTGATTACATAATTGAATTTGATAAACTGATGGTATGTGATTGATGAGAAAGTCAGGAATAAAAGATTAGAAGATAAAATTACTTCAAGGGTTTAAGTAAATCTTCCAGAGAGCTGGGGTAATTTATAAAGCATGCTATATTCTTTATAAAAATATTCCCGTGGGTCTATTAAATTTTAGCTTCTACCAGAATTGGATTGAGTTTTGAGAATCATTTTCATGTAATACCAGCTTGATTGTGATACTTTAAATGGGAGATAGCTCTGAGTGGGCTGCGGTATCACTGGGTTTGGAATATTTGAGTGGGAAATGTAGGGCTGAATGACAGACTTGTGGGCAGCAGTCTTCGTCTTTCAAATAAATCATTTGTTCTTGGAAAGACGTTAGGTAGAAGGAGTAAGCGGATAATTCAGAGTGAAATAATGAAGGAGGTTATGCTGCTTGAGTCTTTAAATCACTGAAAAACAGGATCAACAAATTACTTGGGTAGAGGTTTATAGTGCAGATACTGGTTTCATTGTGATCTCCCTGAATGGCTCAACTTTCTTCGTGAAGGAACAGTTTAACAAGCTCTGTACGAGCCTCTACATGTCCCTAATCATTTCCATTTACCAACTGGGCTCTGTTACAGCCCCTTCCCCTAAATACCAGCACAACTCCCTGCTGCTGCCTTTTCATCTCCTGAGGAAGCCTGACACCTTTAATCTTCCAAGGGTAGAATGTCTGTCTCATAGCTCCTTTGGGAGACTCCTGAAAATATATGTGAGGCCTCTGAAAGGATTTAACATTTCCTCACCTGTTTAGAAATATCTTTCTAAAAAATTCCTTTTTGCTCTGGGTAAAATAACTGTATTTCACACTAACATTGTCTAACTCTGACTTACATTTTTCTGGATAAAGTTTTAAAATATTGGTTTATTTTACTAGTTAGGAGAAAATGGGATTTGAGAGGACTTCTTCACAATATTTACAGTCATTAAAACAACAAAAAAGAAGCTTTGCGTCTCTAACTATTCTATGATTCTATGAATATAATCTCAGCCATGTAATAGAGTGGAGAAGTGCAAAAAACCATCTTTGGTTTGCCTGGGACTCTCTGGTAGTTTGGAACTGTCCCTATTTTCTCATATGTTGAATTGCCATAGCTTCCTATATATCCGGTTTCAAGAAAATATTACTGATCTGCACTAGCCACTAATCAATTTATTTGAAAAACAAATTGTTTAAAATGCTGCAAATCAGAAAAGGGCCTTACCTCAAAATGTGTTTTTTAATTCAGTCTGTTAGGTCAGATTTTGTGTAACAAGTATTGCGTTAAGATGATGTGCTTTTTATCTGCAGAAATAGAGCTTTCGGAAGTTAAATTCTAAAAACTAGGGAGACAATTTGGCAATACGAATCATCCAATGTGTATGCAGCTGATGTTCAACTTTCGAGTTAATTGTAGCAAATAGTTTGGCGACCGTCGACCTGTGACCAGAGTCAGCCCAAGCGCAGCTGCTTCCCTGGGACCTCCGCGTAGACTGATAACGAGCCTGTGTTGCCATGCGGCTGCTGAGTAATAAAAGTTCCCTGATAAAAGGCAAAACGAAAGATAAGGGCTTAGAGAGGTTGCCATCGCCAGGCTGAGCTGCATACCAGTGCCGTCCCAGTCTGCGGTGGGCAACTTGAAAGGACACCTTGAGAGCCACCAGCACCCCTTGCCTTGAGCTCCTTCTTCCCTAATGTCTGTGGGTGCTCTCTCGTGGCTGTCAGCTATTACAATTAGAGTATGTCACCTGTGGATTCAAAAATTTCAGCCAGCCTTGAATAGTACATGAGGTCACTTCTCCGTAAGCTGTAAAAGATAGCTTAAACTCTTTAAATAGCAAGTATAAAAATACCCGAGCTTAATCTAAAATAAGTTTTAAACGAAAGATTAGCAATTTAACTGAGCGGTTAGTTGCACTGGGACAACTTTTGTGTATCTTTCTTTATCTATTTATTTATTCATTTTATATATAAAATACAAACAAACACTGCACTCCTAAAAGGCAGAGTGCAGTAGCATCTACCTATTAAATATTATTCCATATTTTGTTTTAAATCTCTGACTTTGAATGTAACTTGTGTATTTTATAATCTACATAGATGTGTTAATTTTGATTAGGGAAGGTATTTGTAAACTTCTAAAATTAAGTCTGTAGTTTCTACATAGTTACAAGTAGAAATTTGATGCGTAAAGCGTGAAAACCTTCATCGTCCGGAGGTGACAAGGGGCGGGTCTCCAACCGCTGTAGACTTGTAATAAATCTGCATTTGAGTGGAGCTTTGGTGATTTACTAGTCGAGAATTTTACTGCTTGGAGTATTTTGAGCATTTGCGGTCCACGGGAGAACAAGAGTTTGAGACTACGTGTGACCCTTGAACAGTATTGAAGTACCCTAATTCAAAATCTGTTAGTGGTTTCAGGTAATGTAATTTAACACATTTTAGCTGGCAATAACGTTGAAAAACACATTAATCTTGCCATTTTGTGAGGTGTTTTTTTTTAAACTCTTTTTTCTATCAAAATTCTTCATTTACCCTGAGACTTCTCCTGCTGTGATAATCATTTCTATCCAAGATTACTCTTCTGGTTTCTATTCAAGAAATAAAAAAAAAGCTTTGAGTGGATTTAATCCTCACAGAGGAGAGGGAAAAAATAAAAAGCCAATAGGCCTGTTCACTGCCTGCCACGGTAGACAACGCTGAAATTCTCGTACGTATAGGCGATAAACACGGACAAAAGCTTGTCTGAGTGGGCACTTCTCTTCTAAAGAACTACCAAGGACGAAGGGTATCAAGATCTTGTGAATTCTGCCTCTAAAGATAAACCTTAGTTATGAATACAACAGTGTAAGCCTTAACTATGGAATCATGTTGTCTCTTGTTTTACAATGGTCGTTTTGAGAAGAAATGAGCTAAATATCGGTAGCTTATACTGTACTCGCTTAAATAGCTTACAGAACTGTTTTCTCTCTGTTTTTCAGATGATGTTGCACCATACTTCAAGACTGAACCAGGCTTGCCCCAGATACACTTGGAAGGAAATCGGCTCGTCCTTACGTGCCTTGCTGAAGGCAGCTGGCCTTTGGAATTTAAGTGGTTACGGAATGACAGTGAAATAACCGCCTACTCCAGTGAATATAAGTAAATAAAAGCTATATAATAGCCTTCTCTAAGTGTAATTGCAAAAAACCCACCGAAACAGACACCACCACTCCCAAATCCCCAATACCTCAAACCAGCTTTGTAGATACCGATACCTTGACAATGTTTTTCATCATGAAAAAGACTGGTTTTTGTAAACAAATAAGATCTCTAAAAGAGAATCTCCTTTGCTAAAAACGAGACTTTGCTAAAAACTTCACACTTCAAAACAAGGGTCCTAACATAGAATTTTAAGTACCAAAAATGCTTTTTGCTGGAGGTGTAGCCTTACATATATTAGTAATAAATAGCAGGCATATTCCTTAGTTAAGCGTTACACATGATGTGCTGCTCATCCTTGAACAAAGCTAAGCTCAATGGGACTATGCTTTTCAATAAGACCTAGAAGAACAGGGTCTATCTTAAATTGCATATGAAACTTTTGGTTCAGTTTCCGAGAATGCAAAAATTAACCTTATAGTTTGACAAACTGTTCTATGATTATGCACTTTGCTCCCAGGACCTCACTGACTTCCTCCCCATTCCTCAGGACATCCCATCAAGCAAGAGAAAAACCAGACTCTGGCTAATCAGAGCTGCGTTTCTGCCAGTAGGCAGCAGATGGCTGGGCAAATACCAGTGTAAAACAGCAAAGTTTTGGTTGCTTTTCTTTAACGGGAGCATTAACTGTGTCTCCCCTGTGCAATTCACAATTTTTATAACCTTATAGAAACTCAGTATTTATGCAACTTATTTGTCGCTTTCAAATGTTGTTGAAATTACCTAGGGAATTCAGAAGTTATAAGGGGTGGGTATGTGACAGACAGAGCCCTTGTCTAACACATGTATCTTTAGCAAACCACGCTAAATACTGCACTTTTGTAATTACATTGCTAACGTAGGGAGAAGTTGTGCTCCATCACTACAGACAGAAATTACAATATAGATTAGTATAAAAATGCAGATAATGATATCAAGTTCTATATTGTTACACAAGGGAATCCATAATCACTTTTCTCAAAGATTTTCAAAATTGTAACCCAACGTTATTTCTATTTTCGATGTTATTTACATTTACCAGAGCAGTAGGGAAAAAGGTTCCTTAAATAATGTTTTAGAATTTTTTTGGGTCATTTAGCACATAAAGTGTTTAGCAACTATGTTTCCAACCAAACATATAGTTCTATGTGAACTTTCCTAGAAATTAAAGACTTTTGATTTAGATGAGACCACTTAGTCCTGAGTAATTGCATCTATTAATGGTTGCCGTTTTCAGGCATTGAGATACACTTATACCTCAAAATGAGCCATACAGACATATAGAAGAGATTTGTGAATACTTTCTAGAAAATAAAAAATCTCTAATAGCACAGTTGGTCACAGAGGGTTTGAGCGTCACTTTGTGTAAATGCCACTTGTTTTGATCAACAACAGCAGAGTTTGTTGCAGTTTCCTGGCAGAAGGAGCTGACAACAGCTCTTAACCGCATAGGATGCTGAGAAAGAAAGACAAAGAAATGGTGTGGGAGGACAAAACACTTGAACAAAAAGCAGAGGTTAGAACTCAGGCTTTGTAGATGTGCTACTCGCTGAGAGACTTATGTTTCAGGATGCTAGGAGAAACCTGAGTAAGAACGTGTGACATTTTGAAACTAAGATTAGAATGCCATGGTGTTTCTTAAATAAGTGCACAGCCTAATGCAAAATTGTAATTGTATCGTGTATTGTGGGATGTTAGAATCGGTGTATTGGAACACCTTTCCCAAGCTGGGTGTAGACGTATCTGGATACAATATCTTATTTCTTATCGTTGGATTTAGTCTAATCGATGTAGGGTAATGATACAACTGTATTTATTAATTTTACATTTTTTATATTGTTCTTGTTTCTATTTCTAATTAAAACATCTGCTGCAGAGGTGATTAAGAAGACGGGAAACTACTGGTTAATAATAATAAAATAACATTGATAGAAAATACTGATTTACAAGTTGCAGCCCAAGTACTGCTACTATTCCACAGCCAGAGATAAGCCAAACGGGATTTCGATTCTATAGAAATGCAAAGCTTTAAGCTTCCAAAAAGGATTATATGGCATAGGTGCATTAGGATGAATGAAAGCAAGGAAAATATATGCTTAGACATAAAAATTCCAGTTGCAAAATTTAAACTTTGACCCCATAATAGTTTGCTCTGCAGTTCTCTTGGGTAAATACTCTGTTTAAATGCATGAATCTTTCCTGTGTAAGTGACTTCTGCTGCAATTTGAATCATCAATCAAAGATTTTTGGCAATTGGTATTACTTGGTGTGTCTCAGTTAAAGTAATGTCTATATTGTAACAGGCTGAAAATATTCAAAGCTTATTATAACACACCAAGTGAGTAAAGAACTAATTGGAGTCTTTGAATTTTGACACTGGTGACCCTGAATGAACAGCTTTTCTTTGTATAACGATGCTGATTATGTGCACAGCCTGGCTTTTATAGTGACTGTGCATACACTAGTCTGTATTAAGAATTTATAAAACAGCCTTATAAATTCTTTGTGATCTGAGATACAGGTAATGAAAACAAATCAATATTGCTGACTGCAGTAGCAATTTTGGTTATGTCTATAACTTAAGAGTCTTTAAAGTTCAGGCAGTGACTTTTTTCCTTTTTTTTATTTTTCTTTGGTTTTTTTTGAATTAAGGTCTGGACCAGGTGTGCCTTCCATATTTCCTTTTGTGGCCTGAAGATATTAATTTATTTGAATTTAAGCAACTAAGGTTATGTCTAAGCAGCAGGACACATTTTAATTTTATTCTGTATAAAAAAGTTATATCAATTGATGCTTAAGTCCCTTGTTAAAAATTTTGAATAGATAATAAGGGATATGACTATCTAATAAAATACATCTGGTTTTAATTCTGTCTTCACAATTATGACTATTAAAAACCTGTAGCCTATAGGTTCACTTTTAACTCTTAGAGCATTTAAAATTAAAATGAGGGTGTAAATTTGAAATTAGGAATGAAATATTGGGAAGCTTTAAGAAAGCATTAACCAACATTTCTCCTTAGGTGTTTAATACCACTGCATCCTTAAGCTCTAACTCATTGCAGTCCCGGTGATGGAGCATGTTACGCCCTGAAAGATTCCCCTTGAAGGTTTCTTTCATGTCACTTTACATCTTTCTGTAGAAACTTTCTAAAAAGCCAGTTTCTGGTTGACTGTACCCAGAGAAACTGCCTGGTCTGACTTTCCAAAGGACTTGCACAGATCCCCAGAAACCTTAAGTAGCCTCCTGGCAAGGAGAAAGGGAAGATCTTCTGTCTTGATAGTTAGAGTGTAGGCAAAATTAAAGCAAAACTATGTCTTGTCTCTGTAAAAAAAATGTATTAAGGTTTGATATAAATTCATCCCATGGAAGAAAGTCTTACTTTGAATTTAGAAGGCACTATTTGTATCCTTTCTTGCCCATCCAAAAATAAATAGAATGGTGAAAGCATAGCACAGAAAGCAGTATTTTGACCGTTATGTCAATAGAAGAGTATATTTTAAAAAAATAATTGGCATATCAGGGGCATAAAAACTTTAAAGTTGTAAACACAGAATTAGAAATTCCATTAATATCTATTTATCTCTTGCCCAGGTTTGTAATTTTCAAGTTAGTCTCAAATAAGGTAAATGTATGTTCTATTCCCCTTTTTTATTTTTGTTATTTAATTCTTCTAATATTGCTTTCCTTACCTGCACATTGTTACCCTGTAGGTCCCCTGAGAAGCCAACTGCTCAGTAGGTTTGGGCTCTCTTGGAATTTCCAAGGTAGATGGGATTTTCACTGTAAGCTTTTAAAAGGTTTTCATTTCTTCAGGCAACATACTAAGAATCTTTCCTGCTGAATCATTAATAAGTCAGAAAAGAAAACCGAAGTAGGACACTTCTGATCTAATTGATTTGTTTTGTCCTAGTGGCAGAAAAACTAACTCTGCATTACTCTCCTAGCACAGATGAATACCAAAGAAAGCAGCCTTTAATTTTGGCTCTGCTTAATAGAGAAGCAGAGGAAAAAATGTTAGTCAAGTACAATACTAAATCTTTATGGGAGGAAGAAGAGCTTGTAAAGCTATAAACTGTTTGGTAAAATGAACTGTAAAAATGAATTGTCAATATTTATTTGTCAGAATCTTTAATTTTTTTTTTTTTTTTGTAATGATGTTTTGCAACAATCATCTGCCTGGCAGAGAAGGAAATTATTCTGTAAGGAACTAGAGAAGCCTTATGTCCTATTGATTTCTATCTTATGCTTTGTATTTTCACCTATTTTCTCGCTCTGTTTCCTATGGCACACTCACCAGGCAAGAGGCAACGGGGCTAATTCAGAGTTGTATACTCACTGGCCAGCACGTTTTTGTGTGCTGGTTGTTGGGTTTACCGTAACTCCCAAACAGAGCACAGTTTCGAGTCTTCCTTATCTTCCCAGTACAAATTGTCATAATCCCTGGAGAAAATTTGCTGGTTGCTCCAAAGGAGGTCAGGAAGAGTCAGCTTCGGCCCCGTGCAGACAGGCAGCACCATTGCCTGCAACTGGTGTACGGAGGAGCCGGGCTCTCCTGGGAGCCACAGTACATGCGAAAATTTGTCCCTGGTGTTAGGCTCCGTTTTAATTCACTGTTTTAAGTTGTCTGACCTATTTGCTATAGCGCATTTGATTGTAATTATAATGCAGTGATTATAGTCTTCATTTATCACTTAAACTAGATTTCTTCTACCTCCTTTGTTTTTATGCTGTCTGATCCTGCTCAGATATTAAGCTCTATCTGTGGGTGTGTATAGTATGTGTGAGTATGAGAAGAGATGCTTTCTTTAGTGGAATTAAATTTTGAAGATTAAAATTCAGCAGTATTATTTTTCCTTATCTTTTCGTAAAGACTTTCATTAATCCTACCATAATATCTCTGGAAGGTGACCTGGGGAATATGCGCTTTGATTAATGTTTGTTTAATGCAGGATTATCTATAGTATTCATGTGTTTTATTCCCATTA
This sequence comes from Dromas ardeola, assembly GCA_013398915.1. NCBI lineage: Eukaryota > Metazoa > Chordata > Aves > Charadriiformes > Dromadidae > Dromas > Dromas ardeola. Next base: position 146,451 of record VYZM01015873.1, read on the forward strand.
AAACTGTGCCTATCAGCTCATTTTCATGTTGATTAATCAGATATAGTTGAATGAGGACGGTGAGCATTAGTGGACTAAGTGACTTTTTAAGTACAGTGAAGGACAGAACAAGTACAACGTCCAGTGCCCTGTGTCTGTTCCAGTATTCTTCTGAGTTACAGTGGTCACACAGTGGAGTAAACATCAGTTTTTCATTGGAGAGCTTTGATATTTCTTGCAAGTCTTCCTAATGCCTACATTTAGATTGTAGTCGTCTTGTGCCACCTCTGAACAAAATACCAGGTGTCTTTGCCTTGTGAATGAGGGCAGATATAACTAAGGAAAACATTTAAGTCAGTATTTTGAGAGAATTTGTGGAGAACTAATTAGTATTTATCAAATGTAGATATTAAGACTGAAAAATATTTTATGCATTTCAGGTATTTTTTTTCTTCTCTATCGTACACACAATATTGTAGTCAAAGACCAGAGATTATATGAGAATGCTGTTTGTAAGAAAAAATACAATACAATAATACAAAAATACAATAAGCATTTGAGACAATGTGTGAAATATTGGAGGAGAAATAAGAAATGCCATATAAAGTAGCATTGATCTGCCTTTAGGAAGAAGTGGCCTATAATTCTGCATTTTGTTTTATAGGTACATCATCCCAGCTCTGCAGAGGTCTGATGCTGGCTTTTATCAATGTGTCGTTCGGAACAGGATGGGGTCATTGCTGCAAAGAAGATCTGAAATTCAAGTGGCATGTATGTATGAATGGAAGTTGTTCTGTGATTCGTTAGCTAACCATCTGAAAAGTTATCAGATACCATATTTAACAAATTTTAAAGTTATTGCATCCTAAGAAGTTTCCCGCTTCCTCTAGTTATCTTCTGGGAAACAGTTCAAAGTGGTGCAACATTCAGTCTTTAGAGCAAGCTTTGAGCCGTTCAGAGCCATCAAACCGGGATCATTTGGAGATAGCTGTAGCATGAGAAAACTATTATACCTTTTTCTGAATACGCAGGGATTAAAAAAGGCCATATAGCATAAAATAAACAATCAGTCAAAACAAAGCGAAAAAGCCCAGAGGACAGCAGAGGATATCTGAAAGCAAACCCTATGGTGGAGATAGCTCAGACTTCAGGTCATAATTCTTGCAATACAAAATAAGCAGTTGTTTCACAATGAAAACCTTGCTAACGGAACTTTAAAAGTCTGTCTTCAACACCTTTCTGAACCAAACCCTCCAATGTTTGGACCTCTTTAGTTTGTGCTATGCAGAATTTTTCAGAGTTGTCCCATAATTTGGTGTGTAACTTCCATTTGGAAATGTTAAATTGATTTTCTCGGCAGTTAGTGCTAACTAACGTGACCCAAGAAATGACCGCATACTCTAATTTCCTTCATTTTCAGTTAACATACAGCAAATATAATCCAAATAACTTGTTTGGAAATAATGATAAAATTAGACCTTATTCTTTTTTCAAAGTAAAAACATAAAATAAATTAAAAAAAAAGACAGATTCGTATACTGCATGTAAGCAATCCAATACATGGATCAACTTTCCCTTCCTCGGGGTCAATAACTGGAAATTCAGTAGTAGTAAATGTCACTTGATAAGTGGAATTTAGGTAAATTGAATTATTTATTAGAAACCCATTTCCAAGTAACTGAATCAAGTTAAATACTATGTAATAAGGGAAATTACGTGGAATTTCATGTGTTTTTTTTTTAAATAAAAAGCAGTTGCAAATGATACTGTGTAAGTTTTAGTACCATGTTCACCACTTCACTGTATTACAGTAAATTTTGTTACTACATCTGTACTGTCAGTCGTATCAGTAATTTGAAGTTTGATCTCTCAGTGGTATTGTTTCAAAGATGCTGGGAGCTAATGTAAAAATCCGCCGCTGCTAAAATGGGGTTTTCTTCCCTGACTTCTACCAGCCCGCATGTCCCTGCTGTTTTCTCCTCCTAGTGATGCTGTGCTCACTCTGATGCATGTCAGACCCTTGCAAGTGCTCTTCTGGCTATTATTCTTCTATTTTAGTGAATTATATCAGATCACAGAGTATCTAGTGAAACTGGTGTGAGTGAGAGTAACTGAGTGGGGTGGGGGACCTCCGGCAAAGTGAGCAGGGGAAGATGGAGCAGGGGAAGGGGAGGGGGACATGAGCCAGCAGTGTGCCCAGGTGGCCAAAAAGCCCAACAGCGTCCTGGCCTGTATCAGGAACAGTGTGGTGAGTAGGACTAGGGAAGTGATCGTCCCCCTCTCCTGGGCACTGGTGAGGCCCCACCTCGAGGGCTGTGTCCAGGTTTGGGCCCCTCACCACAAAAAAGACACTGAGGTGCTGGAGCGTGTCCAGAGAAGGGCAGCGGAGCTGGTGAGGGGTCTGGAGCACAAGTCCTGTGAGGAGCGGCTGAGGGAGCTGGGGGTGTTCAGCCTGGAGAAGAGGAGGCTGAGGGGAGACCTTCTCGCTCTCTGCAGCTCCCTGAAAGGAGGGGGTAGCCGGGGAGGGGGTGTGTCAGGCTCTTCTCCCAAGGAACAGGCGACGGGACAAGAGGAAACAGCCTCAAGTTGCGCCGGGGGAGGTTTAGACTGGATATTAGGAAAAAATTTCTTCACTGAAAGGGTTCTCAAACATTGGAACAGGCTGCCCAGGGAAGTGGTTGAGGCACCATCCCTGGAGGTTTTTAAAAGACAGGTAGACATAGTGCTTAGAGATATCATTTAGTGATGGTTTTTGTTAGAGTTAGGTTGATGGTTGGACTAGATGATCTGAAAGGTCCCTTCAAACCTGGGCAATTCTATGAGTCTATGATTCTCCTCCAGCAGTGAGCTGTTAGATGAGCCTAGATGCCTCTGGAGTTCCACGTACAGGTGTGGTTTCAGGGGACAAAGGCTTTGGTAGCAGTACTGGGGAAACATACCCATTTTCTCCTCCATCCCACTAATCGTTCCCCGGCTTGTACTGCAGTGTAGCACTCTATCCCTTTAGGCACCGCAGAAAAACTTGTTTGTGCAGCTGTGGACTGGGAAACTTCTCCAACATTTTAAAAAAAGGAACAATTATTTTGTAGGGTTTGTTAAAGTAGTTCTTTCCCCCCGTCTGATTCCCTGCGCAGCTGTACAGGCCATTGTACTGGCACAGCCGAGGCAGCAATTCCTGAGAAGTACTTGTGGGAGCGATGGTGAGAAGGATGCGCAGGAATACTTTACCTTGATGCTGCTGCTGCTAAAGAACTTCGTCTCCTGAAAAGACAGCTTTATTCCCCTCTGAATGAGGGAAATATTTGCAGTGAAGTGCCTTGTTTCTCCAGGCTTTTTTGTGTGTGTGTTTGTTTTTTCTTGAGAGAGAAAGCAGTGTAGTTGTTTAATTTTTTTCAGTTAAATTTTTTTCCCACATTTAATTTGTAGTTCTGCATTGCTGAATAAGGCCAAAAGCTATCTCTTAAGACTTCTCTGTCTGAATTAAGCAGTTTGTTTGTTTGTTTGTTTGTTTGTTTATTTTCACTGATAAAGATATCGAGACAAAGCAGAGCAGTTCTTATATAGACTTGGGAGACTTTTGGTCTTGAACCTATAGTGACCTGTGTGGCTTCTCTAGTGAAACCTCTGTCAGACTTGCACTTTATTGCCACAGAAAAAAGTGGGAACTACAACTTTGAAATACTTTCTTTCTCCTCTCCCCAGGGTGGCTACTGATACCCTGTGAGTGTTTTCTGTATTTTTGATCTAAATTAACTGATTTAAGCTGTGTGGACATAATGAAGTACCTGATATTTTACCATAGTTTACTTTTGAGTATTCTTGAAAACATATTGGAAAGCAGCATTCCAAGAGGTTACTAAAGTGGCTTTATCCAGTCAACAAGAGTTAGGGGGAACTGTATGTAGACGTTTAGCTCAGAAGGGTTCACAGGAAATGAACTATTTTTGCCACTGGATAGAGGCTGCTTCCCAGGACACTTAAACTTAAGATCTCTAGTGGAAAACTGAAAGGCACAATTAGAATGCGCTTTGAGAAAGATCTGGGGTATTTTCCATGTCCGAGATCTCTGAAGTAGCAGGGAACTGCTTAAATAATGTAAAAAATGTTCTCAACACATGCTAACGTATTACTTAACTTAATGGGAACAGATATTTGTGAGAAAACTGCTGAGTAAACCTTAATTACAGAATGGGCTTAAAAACTCTCGGATTGTGAAGACTGAAATAATCATATGACAGTGAAGTTAATTAGATCCACCTACGCGGTTTGAAACTTCTTTCAAGTAGATGATCTGATTACAGTTGTAAGAAATACGGAGCAACAGAGGAAGTACAATGCTGATTATGTCTGAATAAATAACTTGAAAATCACAAAGATGATTAAAGCTTCTTTAAAATACCATGTGTTTTTAATTTCTGCTCTTGTTCTGTCGCTTCTCATCTCCTGCTGTCCCCAGACCTGACAGTAGCCCTCTGTGTTTCAATGTGCTTTGCATCCCTCTCTGCAGCACAGAACTTGTGAAGAACCCTGTGCCCTGTGGTCCTTAAAAATAAAAAAAGGGGGGATTCGGTGTCAGAAGCCAGAATAGTTCTGCGTGTGTGTCCGTTTCTTGGTTTAAAGCAAATTAACATGCATACAAGTTCTTTGGAGGGTGAATAAGTAGGAATGGTAGGAATGTTTATTTTATTGGTAGGAAAGTGATACAAAATGCAAAAGAAAAATGAGAAGAAAATGTTAAACGTTTACTGAAATTTTTGCAAGGACTCCATAGATATGTAAACTTGTCTATGAAATAAAACCTTCAGAGACGGAGGTTCTGCAACTGTAGTTTTCTTTCTTCCTTTAAAATTTTTGTTAGAAGCTGCTCTTTAATACTACTGATGCTTTTGTAAATGTCAGAGATCCAGATGCACTACTGAAACCGTAGTGTAGTGCCAGGAGGACTGATAGCTACCAGCATGACTCCAGCCTTGTTATTTTGGGACCCATTTGGTTTACTTGCTTAGATCTGACTATACATTGGTTTGACTGCAAGGGATACAGCTGCTTGTCTATTTGTGTAGCTATGGATAAAAGGATATAAAAAAATTGGTGACCAAAAAATTGATAAAATTATATACACCATTTGCATTCCTTTGCATTGCACAGGAATTTCTTTTATATTGTGCAAGGATTTATTTAAAAAAAACCCACAAACAAAAACCAAAACATAACACTAAACCTCAATTAAAATGTCATTTTCAGGTAAAACCAGACTCAGTTATTGCAAAAGAACACTGAGGCCATGCAGTACTGCTGACTGATGCACTTCTTGTGTGCACCAGCAGCACTTGGCTTTGCCTTATGCCTTATTGCTCATAGGAATCTGTATTAATCAACGCTGTCTCATGATCCGTAGTGTCATATTGACTAATTATAGCAATGCCAATGACTATTGTAAAACACAGTTGTTCTTTTGGGGAGAGAGACAAGAACGTCCCGGACTCTTAGTATCATTTTTTCTTTGCAGACATGGGAAATTTCGTGGACGCAAACCAGAGAAAAACAGTGACTCAAGGACAAGCTGCAGTTCTGAACTTCCTCCACATACTCAGCTACCCAAGACCACAAGTGACATGGTTTAGAGACGGGCACAAGATTATACCAAGCAGCAGAATGTAAGTCAATACAAAGCTCAAGATAGCCCCACCCTAAAATATGATTAATTACATTTGATAACGCAACTTACATTTTAAGTACACTAATTAAGGTTTAAAGAGAATAAAGTAGCCTTGTTCATACTAAGTTTGTGATAAATGACTATTTTAAGACCATCTCTGAACTTCCTAAGCAGTTTGACAAAATAATTCATGTGATTTTAATGGTCCTGGTGCAGCATAAGGGAGTAGATACACAGAATGTCTGCACTTCCTTCACGCTGTTCATTTTCATGATACATTTTGGAAAAGTAAATGCTCATCTCTCAATTACGTTTACTTGAGTGGACTAACTTAATGAATACTGAGGTTTTTCTTTTTTAATATATGAGTCGATTTTTTTTTTACATGGAGTTATGCTTAATATTATTTTCCCCACGATAAAATTCTAGATATTGCTTATTTTTTCCTTATCTTTTTAGCCTGCAATGACAGTTTTATTTCTTTTTGACTAATTAGCTGCTCACCCACTAATGGCACAGTACTTGCACTTTGATTAGTTATTATCTCAAGATGTGCTCATTTATCCTTTCCTGAAACAGTTATGAAGCCATCCTGTGTTTTTACCTGCACAGATTTATTTAGAGACTGAAGGGGTTAGCTGTAATATTAAGAAATGTAGATAAAACCTTTTTTTACTTGCCTAATTTATTAGGAAACTATGGAAATGCCAAGAATGTTGGTGGTTATTTTTATCTGCGTATTATATTTTCATATGTTCAAAGGGATAGATGTGCTAGCAACTGATGGTAATGGGATATTGCTAAGTTCCAGAAGGGGTGGGGAGTCTTTAGAGGGAAAGAAAGGGAAAACTCTTCTTGGATTTAATTTTATTCATCTGTACTGTACATTTTACTGCTGCTTATGTGCATTTTTTAAACCTGAAAGCTAGTATTACAGGCTCTTTGAAACTGTTAAAATTAGTATTGCAGGGATGTGAAGCAACTATGTAATAATTTATGAATAATTTAATAGTAATTTGATGGGAAACAAGCTGGAAGATGAAACAATGGGTTTCTGGGCAATCTCTTGAAGAGAGCTAAGTGACAAATCCTGAGTTATTAACCATTAAGAATCTACTTTCTCCACTTCTGCCACATTACAAATTTTCTTTTGTCAGTGCTGAGAATACACAAATCAAAAATTTGCAGATGGTGAAAAAGCCTTGTTATCCAGGTATCAGACATTTTCTTGGGAACGGTTACTGGGGAACAGAACAGAGTGACCTAGGCAAGCATGCAATGGCTGAAAATGAGATTTATGTGAGTTCTCCTACAGTTTGGGAAAATTGCAAAGGTATTCATTAATATAAAACCCTAATTTTCATATGTTACGCTTTATTCTTACTCCTATCCTGTTGGGATTGCTGTGGTAAAATCACTTGTAATTCATAGCTCTTACAAATGGGAACACTGTAAAACTCTGGTCTATGGTAGGGGTCAAATATACCTAAAGTTTTCCACGTATGTTTTATTTCCCTGGTCACAAATTTTGTCTGAAAGGAATTTGAGGAGACTTGTCTGGCCTGTGTAGGAATTTCTGAACACTTATGCAGTAGAAGTACAAATGCTGAAAGCCTGAACTTCTTTGGAAGTTTGATATATATCGACTAGTGAGGCTGGTAAGTTCAGAAAGTGACGGGTTTATGGTACACACACCAATCATCAGTGCAGAAGGTCTGCTGCTCCCTCAAAGTACTGGAAAAACCATATAGCATCCACTCACATAATGCTGTCTGTGAAATTCGGGAAGTAAATATGGCAGCCCTAAAAATCCAGGAAACCTGAGACAAGGAGAGGGTGCATATAAAACTGTGAGAAATGTAAAAATATCTTACGGGAACTCTGTTTCTTATCTGTGGAGCAATTTGTACATTAGACATCATGTTTTCTGTACACAAAGAGGTGTATCAATTTAACTGATCAGTTTAGCACCTGATCGAGTTAGACTGATGCATCAATCTGACCGGATCACCTGCTAAACTGGTCAGTTAAATTGATACAACCACCTTGTATGGATGCTCTTTAAACTGATTAGAAGTGCCTTATATTGCTAAATCAATATAAAGCTTTTTTAATCCTCTTAAACAAGCTTACAATGATTTGGCCAAATCAATCAGCTAGCCTGGCAGCCCTAATAATGATTTCAAAGTGTGACATTGCCGCGGTGTATGCAGACTGGGGAAATAAGCAGTGCTACAAATGAGGACAGCAGTGGGGGTTATGGTACCCAGTAACTTCTCATCAGTGCCCATTGAATACAGACAAAGTTGGCATTGCCCAATATTTTATCTGCAGCAATTTTTAAGAGAACTATTCATTTAAATAGTTGGTCAAGTTAACTCTTACTCATGCAAAAGCCTTAATGTACAAGTACTTAACACTGGACCGTTTTTATGCCATAAATAATCCTGAGGCTTATTTACACAGCGCTACTGTCACCACTAGAATGAATTCATTTCACTGCTGTGGAAACAGAGTGCGCTGAGTTGTCTTTATGTAAGAAATATGAAAGGTCAAAAGTAAGGAGCAGTTCTGAGAGAAACTAATTCTTAAGATGTTTCAAGGAATGTCATTTAATTGGCTCTGCAGTAGGGTTTAGCTAGCAGGTTTAAGGTAGTAAATGCTGATGTCTTTCTCTTTCAGTGTTTGCTGGTATTTAGGACGTTTATGGGAAGGGATTCTATCAGCTATTCAGCGTTCCAATAATAGTGTATTTCTAGGAAGCCAAGATAACAGAATTACTGAATTGTCAAAAAATTCTGGTATCACTATATGTATTATTTTATAGATACTTTACAATATGTCAGGTAAGTCTCTTATTTGTTCTTTGTGTTTTCTAATAACCGTTGATACACCTTAACACAGTTACCAGTTGTAACAGATCATAGAATCATAGAATGGTTTGGGTTGGAAGGGACCTTGAAAGGCCATCTAGTGCAACCCCCCTGCCATGAGCAGGGACATCTTCAACTAGACCAGGTTGCTCAGAGTCCCGTCCAACCTGACCTGGGATGTTTCCAGGGATGGGGCAGCCACAGCTTCTCTGGGCAACATGGGACAGGGTCTTACCACCCTCAGCATGAAAAATTTCTTCCCGATACCTAATCTAAATCTCCTCTCTTCCAGTGTGAAGCCATTACCCCTTGTCCTCTGGCTTCCCTCCCTGATCCAGAGTCCCTCCCCAGCTTTCCTGGAGCCTCTTGAGGGACTGGCAGGGGCTGGAAGGTCTCCCCGGAGCCTTCTCTTCTCCAGGCTGAACCGCCCCAGCTCTCTCAGCCTGTCCTCCCAGCAGAGGGGCTCCAGCCCTCCCAGCATCTCTGGGGCCTCCTCTGGACCTGCTCCAACAGGTCCATGTCTTTCTGATGTTGGTGCCCCAGAGCTGGAGGCAGCACTGCAGGGGGGTCTCACCAGGGTGGATCTTCCTGAATTCTGATGACCAGGTGTAACAAACCTGTAATTTCCTCATTCTCTGACTGATCATTGCGCTGAATAAGGTCAGTTTTTTAGGCTGGGAAGAAAAAAAAAAAAAGATTCAGTGGGTAGCTTAGGTTTCACCTTTTTTTGGTCAGAATGGTAATCCTGCTCTGTGAGTGTGCATGGCTGTGATATTTTCTGGGAGAAAGTTTCCCTTGAGACATAGGTAATTTTTTTCAAACTGCATATTCTGTTTAATTTAACTTGTAGTGCAACTCATGGCGGAATTTTGCAGCAAATAACTATGTATTAATTCCCATTTTAGTGGTGTTGATGCCATAATATTTTGTTAAAGCCCCCAGATAAAAACAAGACTAGCATGACAAGTTCTTCCTAAATGAATGGGCATGTAAAGTCAACAAACGCCTGTATAATGTATGAATGTGAAGCAAATGGCCTGCATATACTCATGGGGTTGTTGTCGTAGTTTATGACTTAAGGCAACTAACAAATCTGCAGCAGAGCTAGTGTGACATGATGGTGTGTATTTAAAAATTTAAGTCTTAAAATTCCCCCCCTGCTTAGTACAGTGTGCATTTATATTCTTTCTGGCTTTTGTGCATTATCTGTCACCAAAGCCTCAGCTTGATATTTTAAAGGGCTGTTTCTAGAGCATTGGGAGGAAGCTATGTACATGCTGGAAAAGTATGAAGTGGAGAATCAGAAAAGACCAACAGAGAGAAGATCAACTGCAAGAGAAAATAAGTAAGGATAGGAATTAGGGTTTGCGACGTTTTTTATTATTATCTTACATGAAAATTTCCCAAGAAGTTTTAGAAAAGACTTCACATCACACCAAGACAGATTAATGTTTTCCAAATAGACCAGTAGACTAATGTGGAATTACAACTGCACTATTATCCAGGGTCTTGACTGATGGGATGATTTTGCCTGTTTCTCCTGACATCTTACAGAAAACAATAGTCTCTCTAAAGGTAACTGCATCAAAAGAAATTGCTGCTCTGAGATGTCAAGTCTTCAGCTCGCCTTGCCAGGGTGTACTTCATCGGGCTTAAAAGCAGAGCGCATTTAACTTTCTTTACATGAGGCATGTACAGTACCTTGAAGAGGCACAAAGGACAGTAGCACTGTCAAGGTCTACAATTGCCTTTCAGTTGTGGTATTGAGAAATTAAATTCTTAGTACTCTTGGAGGATTTTTTTACCTTTTTCTAAGCGAAGGACTTTTTCACTGAAAAGGCTCACTCTAGCCATCAATTCATTTATTGTTGGTTTCTTCTTTTAAGAAGAAAACTTCTACTATGGAGACGTTAGTACTGTCGTCTTTAACTTTCTTACAGTGAAACTATTTTTTTCCCCTAGTAAGCTGCAGTTAGGTGAATATTAACTCAGGTCTTTTGTTAGTGGGATTATGTCTGACACAAAATAGGAAAGTTCATCTTTGGCACATAAAGGCATTTCTGGGTGTCCCTTTCAGCTGGGTGGTCATTTTGTCACTTAGTTAACTGTTAATGAACCAAAACACTTTGCAAATGCACTTCATCCCACTAGACAGGGAAGATGAATTGCATTGCCTTTAGGTATACATGAGTTTAATATCTATCTTTTGCAGTAAGAACAATTCATTTTGCATTTGAATGTGTGTGGTCATTACTAAGTCTTGCAGAGACTAAATGTGCTGACAGATCGTGGAATCAAAGTATGTTAGGCACAAGCAACTGTCAAATGTGACTTGCTGTGGTTTTGAACAATCACAATACCTTGCAAATAAGCAAAGCTGGTGCAGATTTACAAGCCATTTGTTAAGTAAAATTTTAAATATATTAATGACAGTCTCAAAAAAAAAAAGTAGCTGTAGCTAAATAGGCTTTAAAAGGTGAGAAAAATTAAAGTGTCTAAGAATAGTACATAAGATTTGGGGCTGATATTAACGTTAGATTAGGTTTTGCCTTGATGATAGCAGCTCACTTAATGTGCCATGTATACATTTGCCACTTTAAAACAAACACCACTTCATTTTCTACGCGCAGTTCTAGTGACAGCGATGCATTTCTCTACAAATACTAGCCTGTCGTACAACTTACGTTAGTTGCACATAATTACTTTTCACATACACCGGCTAATACTTTAATTAAAATGGTGATGATTAGCATTACTGAACAATAAATTCAGAGACTGTCAACTCTGCAGTGTATCAGCTGAGCAATACTTTAAAAAAAAAAAAAAGTTTGCAGATCTCTTAAGTCTGCTAACTTTATAAAGTGGAGTGACACCTCTCAGCAGGAAGAGATGTGACAAAAAATCTATAAGCTGTTTTTATCTGTCCATACCTTTTACAGACTCCATATTAATTTTAAAGTCAGTACCTGAAAAAGAAGAATATTTTGTAGAATTAAATTATTTCCTTAAACTGAAAGTCATTAATACCCTGTTATTCATTTATTTAACTAAACTTCTCCATTGAGTAATTTCAATTTGAAGGAGCAGGCAGCACTAGGAATCATCTTACGTGAAATTTTACTGTTATCCCCAAGGCCCATGTGCATATGAAAGACTGTAGGGAAATCTCCCAACATCTCTTCAGGTGCTCAGTTTGAGTAGTCCTGGGTGCTGTCAGTGGACTGTTTTGAGTATTATTGTCTACTGTGTTCAGCAGGGGAAAACGTTAACACCTCAGGGTAAGCAAATCCCAGGATTATTTTCTAAAGCTGTTTGACTTGTCTAGCTTCAACCTCACTGTTTTTCTCTCCACTCATAACTTGTTTTCCACAGGTTTTAAACATATGTTTCAAAAATGAATTTATTCAGACATCTTAACTTTTTGGGTGAAATCTTGTGTGTTGGTTAGGTGAAGGGAGAGGGAGGCTGAGTTGTATTTGGGGACCATGTAGGAGCAACACAGCCTGTCACAGGGTAGAAGAGTGACTGCAGAAAAAACCTGCTGCCAAAGAACATGCCTTTTATCGAGGCACATTTGGAAGTGGATTCCTCCCAAGAGAGACACTGCGACTGATGACATGCGAGACACATTTTGGGATTTGACCAATATGTTTCATTACAAATTTGGACCACAAACCACAGAGGGTTTATATATATATATGTGTGTGTGTGTGTGTGTGTATATATATATTTATATATATACTTATATATATATTTATATTTATATTTATATTTTTTTTGTAAGCCAGGGGAAGTTGCTGCCATTATGCTAGCACTGTAAAATCCATATTTTTTGATAGAAAAAGAGTGGATGCTTGGGACTAATATTGTGTTTTAATGGGCCTCAGCTGCTCACAGTGTCTTTCAGCACAATCTTCAACAGCTGTAAATTTCAATAACATTTTAAATATCACCATCTAACAGGAAAATCTGACTGTTGGATATTGTTTTTCCTAAGATGATCACATTTAAAGAACAAAATCATTTTATGTGCCACTACGTTTATTAATCATAGATTTGGAATTTGTAAAACAAAGGGAATGGAAGTGTCACTGGAAGGAAACCTTTTTGCTCTAAGTATGATTTAGTTATCACAGCTTGCAGTAGAAATTGATTTATGAGCTTGTTGCTTTCTGGGGACAAATGTACTTTGAGAGAGAAAATATGGACTACAAAAAAGTGTTAATAGCATTACTCTTTGAGGGCGAACTAGCACTGTTTTATAGAATTCATATCCAATTTAGAGGTGGGTAAATATGAGGACTCCTTGTCATTCTACTTTGGGGCTCACTTCTTGCATCTGCTGCATTTCCTCATCAGAAGTAATTATGATACTGGGGACAAATCATGAATATAATCCTTAAACAACTAACGTGCTTTTCTGAAAAACTTTTTTCTTTGTCCATCTTTGGATTACTTCGAACTACTCGTCCATCTTTGAACTACTCTGTCTGCAAATGGAAATATTTTAATATGCAGCCAAGATAAGACTATTTAAAAGTGTTGTGGTCATATCTTAAGAGCAAATACGCAAAAGAAAACTATTGTTTTATGCTCAAAAAGTGACAATTGTTCACAAATCCCTGGGAAAAAAATATCTCCTATGACCCCTCACATATCTCTGTTTTTATGGAAATAGATACAAAATCCTTGTGACTTATCAAACATAGCAGAAGATAATGTCTTATATTTACCAATTAACTTTTATTAATCAAAACTGACTGAAGAAAAATGTATCTGTCAGTACTTCTGGCTGTGTACTACAATGGATTATTAATTTTCTTTCTATGCAGAAATGGACAAATGCTGTCTTTGCTCATGATTCTAGTGGATTTTTAGATGATGTGCAAAGGTGTTATGACATATAAGTTTGTAATTTTATAATACAGATTTATGTAGAATAATATAAAAAGCCTATCATTTTGTCAGATTTAGTTTCCTATTGAAAACTGTTGTGTGATTCAGGAAGAAAAAAAACCCACAGAACTTTGTACTCTGGGGATGTATTGTGGCTTTTGTGGTTGATTTGCATCAAGTCTACTTTGTTAACAGTATTCAACTTGAATTTAAAGAATTTGGTACATGGAAGCAAATGTGAAGCAGACCTTACAGTAATTAATGTTGCAGAGAAAGGAAGAAGCTGGCAGCTTGCCTATGGCTTATCTCTGATCCTTAGTTGTGAGTGGAATCTTTAGCTGGTTTGTATTTGGCCTTCATCTAACAGATTCCAAATGAATTTAAATGAATTGTAAATGCCCTGTCTGAGGTTCCACGGGTCTATCTGATCTGTATGGGAGGGGTGGTTTTTGGAACTGCTGAAACTCTGTAAAGGCATCTTGTAATTAGAAGTGAGAAAAAGCAGTCAAACTCTGCCAATATTCATATGAAATCGATTTGTCTGCTGCGCGTTAGCACTACCTTTTATTTCTTAATATTTGCCTCTGGCTATTTTTATGCAATACACAAATCTGTTATTTTACATGTCAGGACCGATTCCAGACGTAGACAGACAAGGGGTCTGTTTATTGGGGTGACCACAGCCGTCACTTGCTCAGCTTTATTGTCTTTGCTTTTCTCTCTGAACTCCTGTCACTAGAGTGGGGAAAGAGTAAAAGAGATCAACCTCCTTTTCATCGTAGCAGTGGCCAGTGGAAAGGATAAGAAAGCGGAATGCTGGAGGAAATCTATGCCTCTCCTTCCACCTGGCTGGTACATGCTGTCAGCACAGAAATGAAGAAAATCATAGTTGGGTCAAGACAGGTGCACGTGTGAAGTCTGTGGATACTGGGAGAGAGGTGGATTGTATTGTTCAACCCTGATGGAGGAAAGAAAAGACAGAGAGAGGAACTTAGAAGATGGCATGGCCTGGGGAAATGGTCACAAATCCTAGGAGGAGAGGGTGGGTGAGGAGGAGTTGGGAAGACTGTGATGTGGGAGTGGTGGTCTTCAGCTTTCACTCACATGGCAGTGCCAGTGTCCTGAGACCGTGGCCCATGCTCGTGCCACTGTCTTATTGTGAAGCCCCATAGGAACAAAAGCCAGCCTCCCCAAAAGATCAGAGAAACCCCCAAACATCTTCCATGAGCTGCCTAGTTTCCTCCCCCAAAATCTTACTGACTGTCTCAGACTCCCACCACAAGCCCCCATATTTCCACTGATCGCCCCCAGACATATGTCCCCTCTGAACCTATCCTCCAGTCACTGGGAAACTGAACATTGCCAACACTTTGTCTTTGTTTGTAGTGGCTTATTTGTAGGATTGGAACCTAATGAGTAATTGACAAATAAACTCATAGCTCAAAAAGCAGAATTATCCAGCAATTTCTAGCTTATATGTTCCTGGCTACTCGAATTCTCAAAATAGAGGTATAAAGGAGACCTTATTTAGGAAAAGCACTTGAAAGCTTTGAAGCTAAGGTCTGTGCAACAACATTTTATGTATTTTTCTCCAAAACCTCAAAGGCTATTCACTTTTTAAAATAGAGTTTTGCTAGGTTTTGCTCAATGATTTTTCAAGAAACTGCATTTGCTGTTGTCATTCAGCAACCAATACCATTTGCAAGAATTTTAACAGCTCCGTTGCTGTCTGCCAGCTGCCATGTGTTCTTTTCCTACTCCCAGCATAATACCTCTTCACTGGAAGAAGAGTGCAATACTTTCATAATAATCACCAGTTCAAATCACTGATTATTTTAAAACATCAAATTTCATTTTTGGCAATGCATCATCCGTTTCCATGGGAACTGAAATCGGCCTGAGCAGCGACAAGAATCAGAGTTTATTGCGATACTTATAAATTTCAATGGCTGTTGTTAGACAGCTGCATTTTCTGTTTACCCAACAGATATTGCAGCAACAACCTCATAATACACTTCTAAAATTCTATGTACATTTAATTTTAATTTATTTATATTTTTATTCATATTTTTCACAAGTTAGCAGAAATGTTATGATCCCGGAGAGAGAAAATGTCAATAATCTCCAGTATATACAGCCAATATTCGATGTTTCCATCAAATGTCCTTACTATTCTTTTAACTGGGACTGTGATAAAAAAGAATAGAAAAATGTCCTGCCTTGAGGGGGCAAAAGGTACATGGAGGCTCCCACTTTTAAGGGTGTCAGGTACTGTATGATCCCTTGGTAATCTTATCCCAGAGTTTCTGCTCGCCAAAATCTTATTTCCTCACAAACTGTGTCTGTCCCAGCCCTGAAGTGTGTGGAGGTTAGTGGAAGTGCCTCGGAAATTCTCAGTTCTTCCTTCCGTATGTAGTCTGTGCTTTCACAGGAGCTGAGCTTAGATCATGTAATTCACTGCTGCAATATTTACCACAAGACCCACTTTCTAAACTAAATATCTGTCCTCACATCTCTGTGTCAGCTTGTTTATCAATATTTTGTTCACGTTTAGCACAATTGTGAACAAATCAAGCTGTATTTTCGAAGAGATGGATTTGCCTGCATACCTATGTGTAGCTAAAGCCATCCGGCGATGAGGGGAGTGATAAATACCTGGTAAGTAGCGGCTAAGGGTGCAGAGAATATTGTGCAACCACTTGGCTGGATCCTGGATCTGGCACTGAATGGACTCAACTATGGTTTCAACAGCATTACTGAAGAGTAAATGAATTTATTTTTAAGAAATCTTTTAGCAGACATAGTGAAAATACCTTGAAGAAATCTTGTAAATAGGCCTTTGTTGTATGTTAATGATTTAAAAATTCCGGTACAAGAAATAAGCTAATATGTCACTGATAATTTAATAAAACAGGGAGTTAGCAAGATCTTCTTGTTTCAGTGAAATAAAGAGAAGTGGCGGTTTAATATTTTAATGCCTGATAGCTTCTAATTCATAGCTGTCAGTGTTAATTTCACCAAATAAAAAACTTTATGGTACTGAAGGTTCACTAATCAAGATTCATAAAGGTACAATTTCAGCTGTCATCCTCTTGTCTCTTTGGGAAGCCACTTTTATTCAGGAAACCATTCCAGAATGGAAAAAACCACCAAGCACAAAGTTGAAAAACTAGTGGGTAAAATATACCTTGCTTTCTCTTATGAAACCTATAGAGGAAATACTGGATGAATAAAGGATCTGAATGTAATTTCTGATGTTTTTAATTATTTAAGAAGAACTATTTCATTGGTAGGAAAATTTCTTTTTAGAATTTTCTTTTTCTTGCTGGGAGATAGTAATGAATTATGGGGTCTCTGAGACTGCTGTCATCTGCTCTGAAGCCTGCTGCACCCAACGGGATATTCATTTAATCTGTTCTAATGTATTCTGTTACTGGTAGGTGTGAATTTTAATCATTTCTATAGTAAAATGTGCATGTTCATCAAATGCGCTACTTACTTTTTTGTTCTTTTGATGGGTTTGTATTAGCACACACAGACTGTTTTACACCAGAAGCAAAGGGGACACATTGTATTTGCTGCACTTTGTTTTCTATATAACTTGTGTAATATAAAGAGCATATACGTGATGTAAAATGGTCAGACAATATGGCAACAGATCTAAGCTACCCAGCTAGATGACAGATGATTTGCTAATCGTTTAAATTTAATTCCCTAATACTTCATTTATGCCTCTGAAATAACATAATAATAAAACCTTCCTTTGTATAACATCAAAGTACTTGCCAAAGGTTTGCATTGTTCACTTGCACGTGGACCTTAAAAAAAAAGTCCATTGGGTCTTTACTCACATGGAAATGTTGAATATCTTCTTTTATTAAACTACAAAAGGGATTTACCAGAATTATGAAAAGGACTCTGAGCTTGTGCTTTATAAATGCTAATATAAAATCTAGTATTTTGATAAGGTTTTTAAATTTACATTTTTAAGTGTAATGCATTGGGTGAGCTTTGAAGGTGCACCCTCTTCCTTTGTCATTTACTTTCCATCAGTTCCAACTCCTTTACAGTTACTCCTGTAATATCCAACAGTTGCTCCTTTAATATAGTCACACTTAAGAAGCTCATTGGACTTTAATCTTTTAACTATTATAGATTATTTTACCCTGTGCTACACTAGCCAGAAAGTGGAGGGGAAGGTATTCCGGGCAGAGGCATGGAGAGGCTGGAGCATGTTCAGGTGGGGAAACAACAGTCTTTAGAGCAGTAAAGTGTTGCCTTTCCAACCCGTGTTGTGACCCACGATAGCAAGAAGGGGCTCCTTGGCAGCGTCCGGGGTGAAGGAAGGACCCAGGTCTTCAGAGTCAGTCTCACTTCGGTGGCATCAGTGGCATTTTAACTCAAGTAATTGTAGTGAGAAGAATCAGTGGCAATATAACTAAAGAGAATAAAAATGGAAACCTTTCTAAAATAGCTCAAAATAGAACAAACCAGAAGAGAAGATTTAGTTGCCTACTCATTTATATCAGAATTGTTCTAGGTCATTTTGGTACGTGAATGGCTTATGTTATTCTTTCCAAAATCCCATAGTGTTTTACATTAGTTAATGCTTGTTTTTCCTTTCAGCCTTCTTCGTTCACTTGTTATGAGTAGATAAATACTGCTCTGTGCTTTGCACTTTTGCCATATCACAATTTAATCATTCAACAGCAGCCAATTATAGAAACATCAGGATTGTCCAGAATTAACTCTGCCAAACTCTGAATCGACCATTTATATGTAATGTTTATTTTTACCTCATTCAAAATTCTATTCAATCTCATTATTTTGCATCTTATTCTATGAGAATGCGGTTTTCTTAATACCAGTTTATTAGAGTTTTTGAAAGTTCTAATGTAGAACCGTTGTACTTCATCCATTGTAGTGGATGAAGTTTTCCTTCATCCACTGTTTTGTTGATACAACTTAGCAAAATTAATAAGGGTATAGCATAAGTTCATTTCATTTTTTCATTATCGTGAAAACTCAGATTCTCAGGGAAATTTTTGCGGTATTCTTGGGAGGCTTGGGCACTGAATGAGTCCTTGAGTCATTTTGCTTACTGTACCACAGGCGTGATCCCTGCATAGTGTTTTAATGGAACAGTGCTAAACCATTTACTTCTCTTTCAGCATGTGATGAATGTACTGCATTTATTTGCATAAATATTTGTAGGATCTGATCTCTGTTTGAAGATTTAAAAAACGTATTTTAGTTAAGCATTGTTTAATTGAGTAAACAGTTTTTGCAAGATAACCTCATTCCTATATGCAACATTTCTTTGAAAAAATTGCTAAGCAGTAAAGCAAAGCAACACAGGTGGATTTTAAAGGCGTTTATGACACAATCACTTGACTGTACTCTTAACAGTACATTATAAATTTAGAAGGTCTATTACATTTTTACAAATCTCTCAACTTCCCTTCAAGGTTCCAAGGTAAAAATAATTGTGTTACAAATATCAAGTGCTTAAAACTGAAATTAGATTTATACTTTCATAAAATTCAGGCCACTGCTTCTACATTAAGAAGTTTTATTTCTGTAATGACTTCTGTGTAGAGTGGTCAAAGATTTGCGGGACTGGAACCACGTATCTGTGTTTTCCAGGTAACGTTTTGAACTAAATGTTGTAATGAACAAACTGTTTTCCTACTCAGAATACCGAGCAGGAGTAAACCGTATCACTGGGAATCTCTACTTTGATTTCCTTTAGTTATAATGTAGACATCTGCCCATTAGGTAGTGTTGTTAATAGTGAAGATAGTAATAGATGCCTTAAATAAGGACAAAAAATATCATAATGCCATTACAGATATCTATTTGCATATACTCGTATAGAATGGTCAAATATAATTGGTCAAATCTGTACAGGATACAGAAACAGAAGTAATCCAGAGAATGGCAAGGAAAATGTCCTAGTATTTTTAGAATATGGAAAGACAATTGTGCCACTTCTTGTACTTTGTACGTCTTAGTTATCTTCCTTGCAACTAGAACAGAATTTGCAGTCATTTGCGATGGCATTAGCAAAGCTTTATTGAACACAGTATTCGAATCATGAAAGACATAAGGAAAATATCTGGGGCTTGGGGTTTTTTTTGTTTGGGTTTTTCTTTACCATTAGTCGTATCAGTGATATGTTCAGTCGATTTACATAAATGTTTATTTGTGTGTTTGCACTCAAGCTTTGGAACGTTGCAGCTCCTGGAAGGTTTTCAAACCAAATGCTCTAGGGGCAGGTAACCACCTCTTTTTCCTTTGGTTCATTCTGTGTTACTGTTAACACTTATCTTTATGGAAGCTAAAATAATGGTAAAGGCAATGAAATCTCATGCTTCAGGGCATATGCTAATACTTACAAATCTACTTCACGTTTTGTGAGATTAATTAGTTAATATGCATACAACATTTAGAACATGAGTAATTTTAAAGTTATGGCAAGAATTGCTACAGACTGATCATCTGTGGAACTCAAGAGTTAATTTCTTCTGTATACACTCCACAAATTAAGAGCTGATTTTTTTAATCATCTATATTTTTTACTGACAGATCATTCATCCCAAAAGAGTAACATATGCTTCGTTTACTAGGTTTAAAAACCAGATAGTCCTGGTTAGTTTGCTCATCATGGCACAACTTGAAGTCCCATGCTGGCTAGGTCCACCTGAGATCGTAGCCTTCTGGTGGTCTCTCGGAAGCACCTTAAGTGCTTTATCTTCATATTTCATCTGCACACTAGGAACCTTCACAGAGTAGTCTAGACCTAGGACTCTGGCCCTTCAGTGGGTTTTCTTGCAAGGGAGCGCTTATATCCATCAAGGGATCAAAAGCGGTTTAAGATGTACGCTGCGAAATTTCCAGAGCCTAGAAAAGAAGATTTGTATTTGAAAGATGAGAATTGAAGCTGGGATATATACACAGAGTAAAAAAAGTGGGTGTTTACAGGCAAAGTTTGGAATGGTTATGGTAGATTGGTGGTAGGAAGTCAAAACCAACCAGTTTTCCCTCTGTGCTCATTCAGTGGAAAAAGGTTGTTCTCAATGCACATAGTAAAGAAAGACAGAACAAGAAAAAATGCATTCATAGAATCATAGAATCATAGGGTTGGAAGGGACCTCTGGAGATCACCCAGTCCAACCCCCTGCCAGAGCAGGGTCACCCAGAGCAGGTTGCACAGGAACGCGTCCAGGCGGGTTTTGAATGTCTCCAGAGATGGAGACTCCACCACCTCTCTGGGCAGCCTGTGCCAGTGCTCTGCCACCCTCACAGGAGAGAAGTTCCTCCTCATGTTGAGATGGAACTTCCTATACTCAAGTCTGTGCCCATTACCTCTTGTCCTGTCGCCGGGCACCACTGAAAAGAGCCTGGCCCCATCCTCCTGACACCCACCCTTTGAGTATTTATAGGCATTAATAAGGTCACCCCTCAGCTGTCTTTTTTTCAGACTAAATAGACCCAATTCCCTCAGTCTTTCTTCATAAGAGAGGTGTTCCAGTCCCCTAATCTTCATGGTAGCCCCATTGAAAAACTTGTTCAGGGATAGTAACCTTTACTGAAATTGGAGGAAGGGTGGAATGTTTTAACTGGTCGCTTTAGTTTTTCCTCCTCAGAAGGTGCATGTAACTTAGCTTTGTAAATCAATCTGTGTGGATTTGCACTTGAAAAAACACATTCATAGGAAATTTGCCCACCATTTTGTTTTTAATTAGTAAATAGTTCAAAATTAAATTTCTAATTGCAAATTGGCATCAAGTTTAAGTATGTTGAAACAAGCATTTCTCTATAAAGCTTATTTTCACTGAGACTGAAATGGTTGATACTTGCATTGCATGTTGTGCTGCTTTGTTTTATTATTTTTCCTGGAACTGTGTTTGCTGTCATTCGCAAACAAGAGAGATCAGTCTGGTATTTACTGAGGCTGAGTGAAAACACAGCATATTATCCAGTTAGAAGACACAGTACACAGGGTAGGCAGATCAGGAAAATGTATTTCAATGCCAGCTTCATTAAGTCGATAATCATCTCAATATATTCCCTTACAACTTCACCAATTAGTAGCCATAGTTTTCTTTTCGTGATTATCTTTAATCAATGGTAGAAAAAAATCCACAAGAAAAATTCCATGGCAGTTGGAAGCTTCCAGAAAAATGTTCTTGCATGTGGAGCGGTGAAGCAGTAAGAGGCACAGGACCAAAATTTGCTCATTAGTTCTGGATTCTAAAGGGTGGGATTCAGCACAGGTGATATAACAGCAGCTCACCTCTGAGGAATCACACCTGAATTTCTGTCATAAACCAGATGTTTATTTAAAATATAATCTTGTTTCCTCAACAGTGGGACATGGCCACATGCAGAGACTTTGGTGGCCCAATTAGACTGGTGTCAGAGTTTAGTATTCTGTGACTGTGCTTACCTACCCTGGCAAGACCATGAAGAATTGCTTCTGTTCTTGAAAAGCAGTTAGTGTGTTATTAACTTTGCTCACACGCTAACTTTTATGCTGGGGTTTCATTTTTGGCTTCTGCCATTTTAGTCTGAGCTTCTGAAGGCATTTTTCATGAAACTTCTTCAGAATTTTCAGAAACAGATTTTAAGAAAAAGCAATAAATCTATGATTTAGAGAATTTGGGATTAAGTAATACCATAGCAAAATCACCATGGAAGAAATACCCCCTTGTGAAGTCCCCCTGAAGTGGAAGACAGCGGCAGATACCTGCAGCTGGCTCTCAGCTCTACCGATCTCCTCCACGGCTCCTACAGATGCTCATGGGCCAGCCATTCCCTTGTCGTCCCCAGCCCGTGGGTGCGGGGCTGCAGCGGCTCTGGCAGGTCTGTGGCTGTACTGGGTGGACCACTTGATCAAATGGTGTCCTCCTCTGTAGGAAGAAACTTGTCTTGGGCTTAAGGAATTTAAATAGATGAAGGGGCCAGAAAGGAAGGGAACAGGCAGTGCCAACATAGCAGTGCTATTGTTCTAACCTGGGTGTCAGTTATCATGATAAATTGATTGGATGTTACATTAAATATTTTTAAATCCCCCGCACCCGTTTTTGTTCCTTTCAGGAACTGTTTTCCATAGTGCTGGTCAATCTTGGTTAGAGATCCCTCGGTGTTCAGAGAAACATTTCTGCCAGGAGTCTTCCAATGTGAAAGCTGGACTGCTTGGTACATCTTTCACAATTTTCACAGGCTGTGTACAGCCCAGGACTGCGATATATATGTCCACACTCGGTGTTTAAGGCAAGCAGCCTCTTATGATGCAGACTGTAGAAAGTTTTGAAGGAAGGTAATGCTGCCCTGAGGATGAACTCCCCTCCTCAATAGCAGTCTGAATTTTGCCCTTGGATGCCTTTATCATGTATGAAGAAAAGAGAAAAGAAAAGCTGAACAGTATTATTATGTCAGTAGATTGAATATTGAATACCTTTGAAAACTTAATAAAACAATGCCCACATCTGTGAAAAGGCCCTTTTTTTCAAAGAAGAATTTTGTTTTATAAGTTGTTTTCAAAATTTATTGATGAAAATTTTTGGCTAACTTATTTGGCTAACTTATTTTTGGCTAACTTATTTCAGTCTAATGTATTTGCAGTTTTATTCTGAACACAGACAACGATATCTGATGGCATTGCTTAAGTAGAGAATACTGTGTCACCGGATCAGTGACAGTGGAGACGAGACAGGCTAATAAATATTCTTGGAGGTGTTTCTGGCTGCTATGGCGTCCAAAATATGGTGTGCTAAAGCCAGTTCTGTTTCTCATGGGGAAGACTCCTGGCTTTGTAGTTGCAATGTTAAACATCTCTTGTTTTGAGGAATGATAACTTGAAAGGACATAAATTTCAGAAGCAAAATTCAGTGGTCCAAAACTTGCTATTCACCTTGTTCCTGTCTAGAGATGAGGAAGAACCTCCTATTTCCTTTTATTTATCATAGAAGATCTCATAATTGAAGACAAAAAAATGTCAAAGGTGTCTACAGTTGTACATACGCATTAGGCTGATTTGAATAGAGTAGATGAATTCTTGATATTTCAGTCTTCAGTGTGAATTGAAGCTACATGAACATCTTTTATTCATTCTATATAGCTATTCAAGGTATATTATTATTTTTGGCTGCCTTTTACTGATTTTAAATAAATGTTTATGTGAGATAAAGTGTTAACAGTATGTTTTGTAACGTGTCATAAAATTTCTTGAGCATCATCTGGATTGATTCACACCCAGTGTGAAATATACTGATAGACCATTTCCTTCCAATTTCTTGTTTTTCTGATCATGTCTTTTAATTCTCTCTTTCTAATATATTAGACAGGTTTTCTCACTGTGGTGAGCCAAAAGGCTCATGGACTACAAGAAGCTTCAGCATTTTCCTATGCTCCCTGCTGCTTTGTGTATTCTGTCACTGGCATATTCACTTAATTATATGACAGGCAATAACTGCTCTCTGAGGGAGTAAAAACAACTGTTGAATTCATTTTTAAATTATATCATATTGCTCTGTTCGAAACCTCTTTTAAATAAATGTTGAGGATAGAACTATTGATGTGGTTTTTAAACTTTAAATTTCAGTTAGTTCAGATCATTTTAAATAGTCCTTCAGCAAGAATAAATCAGTTTTTATAACTTATAACTTTCAATTACAGTCTTCGGAGAGAATAACAGCGTGTTTCAAGGAGCTGTAAAGTACAACAACAGGGAAACGTTACTGTTTCGTTTGTGCAGGCTTTAAGCTCCTGTGGAACCTAACAAGAGTTTTTCATAAGGAAGCACATCCTAGAGGGATCCTTGTGTGTGTCAGTCTAGGTGTGGCTTTGATCTAGTGTTTGAGCTTTCACTTTGGGAGCTTCCTGATAAACCTTATGGGGGGATGACGCTGACCTACTTTGCTGCAGTTTAACTGTTCAGTAAAAATGGACTGAGAATCACAAGCTGTTAAGAGTCTTCACTGATGCGCCACTGAATTGCATGAAAAGATGTTTCCTCTGTACAAATTGCAAACTGGTGGCTCTGATGATGGAGAAATTTCGGGCTTAACTAACAGCTGACTCTATTGCAAGGTATTGGACAATGCAAATGCTTTAAAATATAGGAGGAGCAGATTTAAACTAAATCAGGTGTGGATCTATTGTTAGATGCAAACTAGAAATACTTATTTAGATTAGGCAGAAGTGTTCTATATTTAGAACAAATACTGTGGAATTAGATGGATGGCTAGGTAGAACCCACACAATAGTGTGGATTAAATACAGGGTTTACCTGGTAATTTATTCTAAGTCTGTTAAAGGACCCAGCTGATTGGTTCTTATCTGTGAATGTTAGTTTTTAAAAAATCTTAACAATTCAAAGGCTTATATGACTGCCAGTATAATTCCAGCCCTTAAAAAACACCCAAAAAAGAATGACTGGAGTGGCAATCTCATTAGAGGCCCTCAGCCCTGGGCAGAGAAGCTGAACGGCTCAGTTGGCACCGCAGCAGCAAAAAATGGTAAATCCACCCTACTTTAGTTCTTTAGAGTGTCATTTACTGATTGGTTTCTGCCCGAGCTTTGTTTCTGTGTATGCAGATTTAGCTAATAAGATAGACTTTGGAAATAATGTGGAAGTACTAGAGTCATTTTTCTCTCCTCTTTTTGGGATCCTTTTGCTTGACGTTGGCACTGACTCAAACAGCAGGTACTGGGAATGGAGCACCTGTTGCTGTCGTATTTTTTTTCTGCTGGACCAGGGCTATTCCAGGTAAATTGCATCCCCTTAAGTCTCCCTTGGTCCAACTCTAAGATGATGGGTGCTAGGAGAGAAAAGAGTAACCACATTCATCACAGCTGCTTATTATGTAGGTTTTCCTCTGCCTAATGAAACAACTTGATTGTTGAAACCATAGTACCTCGATTCATTGCTTCCACCATTGCTTTACTGCTGAAGCAGAAATGAGGAGGCAACTGTTTGAAAATGTTGTCTGAAATATTTAGCATTAATACTCCTCTGAAACACCTATTTCTTCTTTGCATTCTCTGGCCTCCTCTGTAGCATTAAACACTTCAGTAACTATTTTTTTTTTCCTGTTATGATAATGCCATATTCTGTGATCTGAGGATTTATTTTTTTTATATAAAGCCCTTACATCTTTTCTTTTTTTCACAGACACAAAGACAGATCAATGGAACTTATGAAAAGTTGCTAAATTGGCATATGCAACATTAATTCCAGGATAACTGTGTTAGAGATTGACCTGATATTTTTTGATTTTAAATTAAGAAAAACATTAGCATAGATAGCAATAAGATGTGTAAAGGATAATATTTTCTCCAGCGAAATCCCATTCAAATTGTCAGGCATACAAATTTACTTAAGACAAAGGTGAGAAAATATTGTTCTTTAAATCAACTTCAATGAAATGATACAGATTAGAAAAGCAAAGCCGTGAACAGCAGAAATATGAAGAATTTCCTCATACCAAATGCAATTTTTTTTCCTTCCTTCACTCCTTTTGCCTTTCTTTCCCTTTTTTCTCTGACTTGCAGTGCATGGGTTGTAGGGTTTCATTATTTAGTGCATAAATAAGTATTTTACCTTTTGTAGGTGATTTTCAGAAATTTGCTACCTTAGATTCATATCATGGAATTCAAATATCGGTACCCTCCTACTCCAGCATCTGGGTTGCTATTCTAAGGCTTCTTGTGCTTTGCACTTTTATCTGGGCCTTGATGAAACTGTGTTTGCGCAACCATAGAAATTACAGAATTTTAACCCTTTTGTTTCTCAGATCTTGCTTCACTTTTCTGAATGATGAGTTGGGAACTTTAGGATGTATTTCAGGTAGTTCAATAAAATGGTACCTGAAGTAGGATGGCATATATCCCATCTCCCCCCGTGCCTCAGGAATTTCCCACATCATCAGTGTTTTCTGCATTGGAGCCCTGCTAGGTAAAAAAGGACCAGTTCTCCACCTCTGCATGTCTATTGTAACAGTCTTTGAAATACAGACTATGAGAGGGGAAGTTTTGTACGTGAGTTTGAATTATGTAACATGAAAAACTAAAGAAAAAAAAAGTAAAATGATATAGGGAAATCCAATCATTTAATTTTGTCCAAATTTTCAAATCATGGACTTCCATTGAACACTAACTTCTAACACAGTCTGTTATTGCTCAGTATAATCCAAAATAATTGCACATATAATTAGCATTCAATTAACATGAGTTACATTTCTCTAACTGCTACTAACTTTGAATCTCCACTTACAGATTGTCCTAACTTGATAATAATATCCATCTTTTATGGTGTCTAATTGGCTTTTAGAACAGATAAATTAGGTTTTCCATTAGAACATCAGAAATGCCCTATTGGCTGAGACTAATGGTCCATCAAGCCCTGTATTCTGTCTTGCCACTAGCAAAATGAGGAGCTCTTTAGGGAGAGGATGCAGCTGTTTCCCCTTGTTCTCCTCCAGCATCCAGAATTTTTTGGATTAGGGATGCTGGAGGGTTCGTTCCTGCCCAGTTCTTTCAGTATCTGGTTACAGACTTGCTGTCCATGTGTTTGTCTAATCCTCTTTTGAACCTGCTGATATTGTCTGCCTCCATAATTTACCAGTTTTTTGCTATTATTAAAATTATGATACAGCTTTATGTAATCATAAATGTGATTTCTTTGGCGCAGATTACGTAAGGAATATTACAAACAAATTAGAGGATTGTATGTACCTTGTGCACTTAAAAAGCAGGAGGGTCGAGTATTCACAGCATTATGATTTTTTTCTTTAAAAATTTAGACTTAGTAAAAAAAAGAGGAAAATTTAATGTAAACAGTGAACTATTTCAGTACGACAACACGGATCCATGAAAATACCTTTCCTATTGAGTATTTGTACAAATTGTCTAGGAAAGAAACAAAATACCACTGTGGTAACATTCACAGATTATACTAAATTTGATGGCGTGCTAAGGAGCTGAAGCAAACATCTGGAGGTAGCAGACAAGGTAAATACAGGATGGCATTTTGTTGAAAAATGGAGGCTCTTTCAAAAAAGGAAAAAAAACCAAACCTTGGCCAGTGATGTAATGATCAAGGGGTAGCACTTTCTCTGGTAGAGGAAGAGTGTTTGAGTCCAGGAGTTCTGCAAGGAAAAAAAAAAAAGGTAAAAACTTTTGTATGATCTTTCAGGGTATTCATCTGACTCTCACCTTGATTCACAAAGAGGGCAATGTATGTTTCTCTTACTTCTTTCATCATTTCTTCTAGGCTGTTTCACAAAGGGCTAAGTTCGAAAAGGTTTCCTGGGTGCTATGCTGACAGCATCTCCTTACGGATACAGCTCTGCATTAGTAATATGGGAATGCTTTTACCTGTATCTTGAAATAAGTTGTCCTTTAATCACTAAAAACCAACCTTCTTTTCAGAGTTAGGCTTCACCTGTCCCTATGCAGATATTACTGATACCACTTATACATCACAGCTTTTGCTGATACAGAAATGCCTTTAAATCTCTAGCTGAATTTACTGTGTCGGCAAAAATTCTAAGCCTTTACTAATACAAGTGGAAGAAATTTCTTGAACTCTCTAACTGTACTGTACACCAGCTGAAGCATTTTCACAATCTGCCCTATCATCACTGCGTTGAGCTGATTAAGGATTAATGTGTTATAAAGACATTGCGCTTGGGAGGGGGATTAGCTATGCATCAATCCATACCAATAACTCATGAATCATCAAAAAAGGCACTGAATAGCCATGTCTAGCATGGAATGCTTTCTTGGGTTAAAACACCATTCATCAGCTTCCTCTATTAAAGAGATTCAAACTCTAGCAGTCTCCTGGGTTATTTGGCTGTCAGCTATAGAACTGTTGAGTATTGAAACCTCCCTCCTCAGTCATGGAAGAGTAGTTTACAACAGAAAATGAAACAAAATGCCACTTTTCTTATCAGGAATTTATTGAATACTTTCATGCCTGATGATTATCTTCTATGGTAAACAGCAGAGACATCTAAGATATTATTAGGTAAACATTTCTGGGCAATGTTATATTTACTGTTTTCGTCAGGAGGAAGCCTTATGGGCCATGGGACTCCGCTGAATTACAGTTTCTTTAAAAACAGAGCTTGTAATTGCAATTAAGTATCTGAAATTACAGCAGTCAAAATCCAGTTTCATAAAACATTAAATTGAGTCTGCTTTAGAATGTACTTACGCAACGCTGAGAAAGCGAGTGGAATGAACTATAAATTTTCCCTTTTAACTTGCCAGCCAGAAAGCTACAATACAGTACATTTGCAAGATCTTGTACAAAAAATTTCCACAGCGTGTGCTTGCATGAAATCTAACTCCAGCGAGTGTCATCACTTCTTGTTCCTGTGAGGAGCAGGCTCACGCTAGCAGCAAAGATCTGAAAGGTTATGATTTCCAAATCCCTGTATGAAAAAGGCTTTGGATCCAGAAGACGTTTAGCAAAATGTATGTTGATCAACATCTGGAGACAAATAGGGTCCTGCAGGAGGATGTTGGCTGCAACATAAAAGCAAAGAGGATAATAGATGCAGATTATAAGTAAACAATAAGATTAGAGAAGACATTTCAGCTGTGAGCTCTTCTTAGGGCTATAAGAAAATATATTCTGTTTTTTTTCCACAGCCTACAGATGGTCTCATAGCCGAAGTGTCATCTCTTATTTGGCTCTCTCTACTAGTGCAAATTAACCCTTCATTCAGTGTTTTTACATGCTATACCAATGATGACAATTATATGAAATTGTTCCATTTTTAATCTTAGCAAGACTCAGTGGTTTTCTGAACAGTCTTAAGTAGTTAATGACTTTAGAGATAAATGGATCGGTTTACAGCATTCACTTACAAGTGTAGTCAAGATCAGCAAGATGTACAACAGAACATAATTGCAATCAGTGGCAAATGGGCATGTTCTGTAGCTTCTGTTAAGCCCCAAATGCAAGGTTTTTTTGGACAAATTTGTTTAAAATGAAATAACCTGAACAAGTTTATTTCTGCCCCTCTCAAAGTCTCAAGTATCTTGGGAGTCCTTTCAATTGATCTAGGTAACATTATTTTTTAATAAGAAATGAGGATGAATTGTACGATAAAACTCAAAGAAATCACAGATTGAAAAAATAGATGTAACAGAATTTTGGTGGTATCAGTGTTTTTTCATATTTATATACTTTTTACTTTTACCTTTCTGATAAAACAAACCAATCAATGTCCTCGGAGATTTTCTGAATGTGTGAGTAGAACATAAGAACTGTTTGCTAAAAGCTTTATAACCTCTCTCCTGGTGAAGGATCATTAAAGAGGTTTCCTCTTCTGACTGACATTCCTGGGAATGTGTTTTTTAAGCTTTACAAGAGTGGCATGGCTGTGATAAGGAACAAGAACGGGTCATTTACTCTGGTTACAAAGAGACACTGGTGCTCCCTCTGTTGAAGGACATTGATTTTTTCATTCTGGCTTGCATCATAAATAGACATTGAGAAAAAGTACCACTCAATGATTGTTTGCATGGCAAAAGAGAGTCGAGATGCTTTTCATTTAAAAGGGAATCTTGTTGTTGCATTGATTTTATCTGACTGCTGTTTGTTTCTGTGTACAGATCTAATGTATAATCAGAATCGCTAAGCAGGAAACACAGCTAGTAAATTGCATTATATGTTGTTTTACAGTAGCAGAACATATAAGATCTGTTTTTAGAACTGTAACGTAGAATTTGGCTCTAATTTATCCAAATAGCCATCAAAAACATTAACAGTTAAACAGACTGGTGACCAGGAAATGAAAATTCTGAGGTACATCCTTTTCTTTTTTTCCCCCATTAAATACTGGGTGCAAAAGATTTCTATGCCTTCTCTTCATGTCAAAGATGTCTGTTAAATTAGGGAGACATTTCATCTAAATACTTTAATCGTCGTAAGTGTTTGCATTATAGACAGATTCATGCTCAAATTGTCACATGGAATTACGCTGCTGAGAAAAAACAACTTCCCATAAAATTTTTTAGCAATTTGCTATCTCAACCAATTTTTCATGGTTTTTTTTACATCTCTTGGGAAGAATTTTCACTTATTAAATAGCACGTTCTTTCTGTTGCACCAAAAATGGTGGGTCTGCCTTCATTGAGGGCAAAATGATTCCTTCTCAGGAATCTGGAGAGCATCTGGCCAGTACAAATGCGGTAATTGTGCTAAATTAGTTGTCATTCAGTTTCTTCTAATACAGAAAAGTCCTTGAAGGAGAGTGTCGCAGGAATAAAGGAATAAAGAGCTGAAAGTAAGCAACCGCTTAAGAGAGATGAGAGATGCATTTCTCGCCCAGTTAAAACAGATGAAAACGTGTTTGCAAGGCTTCATTGGCATTTAAAGAGAAAAGCCCAGAATTAGAATGAAAGATCATGTGCTAGAAAGACTTAAAGAAATGGAAAATATTGAAAAGTGCAACAAGAAATACTAGGATTGATTTGTAATGCTGATCGTTTTTATTTGAATAGTCTCCACCTTCTTTTCCAACCTTTTTATATAAATCCTTATTACTTCCTTATCAATTCTTTCATGTCTCAGTTTTCCTTTATTTGCTTTTCCTTTACCTTCCACGTATTTTCTCTATATCGTTCCTTCTATTATTTCTTCAGTTCATCTTCCCCTCCCATTTTTTGAGAATGATCCATAAATTCGCCTTCCTTTCAGAAGGTCTTCCTGTGGATTGGATCATATTTGCAGTAATCAGCCCAGAAGGAATGCAAAGGCCCTAGCTCTGCAGGGATTCCCTGGCATCTTTTTGTTTTCCTGCAGACCTCTGTACAGATTTTTTGCTTTCCTGAGCTGCTTTTTTTTTTCCCAGCTAAGGCAAAAGAAGACCAGATCATTATAAGACTCCTCATCATTGTGGTACCCGAGTAGTGATGTTCCAGCTTTTCTGGCAGTCATCCCATTTCCCCCAAAAGTGCTTTTATCCATGGAGCTGAATTCTTCAAAGTTTGTGCCGAGTTGGTCCATAGCAGCAAAGCAGCTGTGGGCTTTGTGTAGCGGTTAGCAACTTGGTCTCCAGAATGTAAGCTTTTAT